>BQNB010047206.1:17349-43257 GCA_026074375.1 Tanacetum coccineum | reverse complement strand
AAGCTAGTTTTTTAAAGCCTAACGCACACATCATTAATAAGAACTAATAAGACAAGATAAACAATTACGTTTCATGCAATTATAAGCAAACACAAATTATATTTAGCCAAACATGTTAATTGAAAGCGAAGAACAATTAATCAAACAACACATTGACATATCGAAAGATTAAAATGATAAATGGAGTTATGGTGGCTACACAAGGGTTAGAAACCCTAAAAATCGTCTTAAAAACGCAGCTACAAAGTATAGGTTCTATCTTCAAAGTTTTCCACACAAAACATAAATATAAAAATAAAAGGTTTTTATATATAGAAGATTACGTATGATGATGGACTTCGCTTGTTAATATGCGACGACCGACAACCATGTAGAATCTTCTAGCAATACCCTAAATTAGAACTAGTTTGACTTTTGTTGACTCGGGTGAATCTTTGGCATTTGGACACATTTAGTCCCTTAACTGAAGAATCGTTTTAGTTTTAGTCCAAAAATTTAATAACTCCCCATTGGAGTTAGATCCCTTTTCAATATTAGTCCAAAGAATTTTCTTTTCTATTTCAAAGCCTGGTTTTACAAAAAAATTATAACTCCTCCTCGAATAAATGCTCATTTTTGAAACATTCTAAATATAACAAAAAATTAATTCAAAAAGTCATTATTTTCCTTTTCTTTTTGGATTCTTGTTAATATCCTGATGATAATGATTTAAAAAATTCTAATTTTTGTGAATTAAATTTTACAAACTCATGTTTTTCGGTGACGAAACATTTTTTCATATCAATAACTCCCCTTCAGTTCATAATTCAGTTTTCACATTTAAAGAATTATTTTGATAATAAAAATCTGGGGTCATGAAACTAGGAACGTACGAGGAGATATGAAGTTTGTAATTAACCAACCATTTTTGTGATTTTTTTATTTTTTTAATTATTATTTGTTTTTATGTGTTTCAAATTATTTACATTTTTCATTTTTTTCATTTTGTATTTTGTTTTTGTAACTTTATTTACACAAAATTGTTAATGTTTGACTTTTTTAAGAAGATAATTTGTCAAGACATTCCAAGTCACTTGGAGTCAAACATTTCATACCAAGTCGGCGGACAAGAAATTCAAATCTTTCTTTTGCAAGTGCTTTGGTAAAAATGTCCGCTAACTCGTAATCAGTCTTGACAAAGTAAAGTTCTACAATACATTTTTCAACATGCTCCTTTATAAAATGATATAGGATGTTGATGTGCTTTGTACGTGAGTGTTGAACTGGATTGCATGAAATGGAAATTGCGCTCTTTGAATCATAGTACATTGGAATCTTGTCAAAGCGAAAGTCATAATCCAACAATTAAGTACGCATCCAGATCATTTGAGCACAACATGCAGACAATGACATGTATTCGGCCTCAGCCGTTGATAGTGCGGTAGAATCATGTTTCTTAGATGACCAGCTAAACAATGTATCTCCAAGAAAGTGTGCGCCTCCTGATGTGCTTTTACAAGTGTCTAAACAACTTGCATGGTCGGCATCTTAATAGGCAATTAGCTCAAACCCGGAATCCTTCGGATGCCAAAGGCCCATATGAATGGTCTTCTTTAGGTATCGAAAGATCCGTTTTACCTCTTTGAGGTGTTTTTCGATCGGTCATGCCTCATACCGAGCACAAAATAAAGTAGCAAACACAATATCAGGACGACTAGCTGTGAGATACATAAGGCCCCCTATCTAACTATGATACTTAGTTTGATCTATGGGCACGCCTTGTAAATCAACATCTAGTTTTAGAGTTGTGGCTGTTGGAGTACCAATTGTGTCACACCCATCTATACCATGCTTTTTCAGAATTCTAAAGCGTATTGATATTGATTTACAAAAAAAATTCTTGGGGATTGATGGACTTGTAAACCTAGAACAAATTTCATTTGTCCTATCATTGACATCTCAAAATTGTTTTTCATAAGTTTCGCAAAATGATTTGAAAATTTTAGATTTGTTGAGCCAAATATGATGTCATCTACTTGTACCAAAAAATGTCATCCCCTTCCCTCTTTGTAAAAAAGCCGGGTCCACAATACCTCTAGTGAAATGGTTTACAATTAGGAACGCAGATAATTTGTCATACCATGCTCGAGGTGCTTGTTTTAAACCATATAAAGATTTCCTGAGGCGATAGACATGGTTTGGGAACTCAGGTTCAACAAAATCATCTGGTTGACTCACATATACTTCCTCTTTCATTGTACCATTGAGAAAAGCAGTTTTAACGTACATCTGATATACAATGAAGCCTTTGTTTTTCGTATATGCCAGAAACATTTGAACTGCCTTAAGGTGAGCAACTGGTGCAAACGTCTCTTCAAATTCTATGCCTTCCTCCTGTCTATAACCCTTAGCAACGAGACGAGCTTTATTTCTTATGAAAATGTTCTCTGCAACAGTTTTGTTCTTCCAAAACCATTTGACACAGATTACATTTCTGCCTACTGGTCTTTCTACCAATTTCCAAACTTGTAATCTTTCGAACTGATGTAGCTCTTCATGCATAGCTTCAATCCAACTATGATCTAGAATTTCTTCTTTAATGTTGCTTGGTTGCACAAGGCTTACGGTAAGAGAAAATACATACATCTCAGCATCAATAGAAAGCTTGTTTCTCATCATTACAGGTTTTGATGGATCTCTGAGTATCTGTTCCAACGGATTTGATTTTGTCCATTGTTGTTCAAAAGGAAGCGGTTGATAGTACGCATGCATATTTGACAGGTCAAGATTCCCATCAAGTTCTACATTATCTTCTTGTTGTGGTCCATGATCATTAGATTTTGGAGGTGTTTGCTTAGTAGAAGTATAGACAATGTGAGGAGCTTCATCACCATCAATGATAATTGTTGTTCATGAAGATGTGTCATCACGAGTAACAAGTTCAGCGGAATTATCAGAACTAGACACATTTGGAATTCTCCGCTCATAGTGCTCGTTATACAATGGACCAAACAAATCATCCAAATCTTCTTTCGACGGTGTTTGAGATGGTTCTTCTGATGAATCTTCAAAGATCGTGTGGTTAGAATCGGATTCTAATATGTTCTGTTCAGAAGCCATCGTCGTGAGTTCATTAAACTTCACATGAATCGTTTCCATGATCTTCCGTGTATTGCGGTTGTAGATTCAAAAACCTCTTGACTCTTTTTTTTAGGTGAAGGGTTTCCCCGGTAAATTTATTACTCTAAAAAACATTTAAGTACAAAGGATGAGGGTGAGTCCCACATCTCCGCCCGTTACATAGGAAAAACTACTTCCTTATCAGAAGGTACACAAAGCGACTAGACTACAAAAGAAACAGGAAACTATTTCTTCCTACGACCTCGAACTCTGTTATCTAAATTATCGCATATATCTTGAATCTTGTCAGGAAGATCCTGACCTTCATAAATATCATCATCGTATGGGTCTTCATCATAGTCACCATTCTCATAAGAATCACTTAATTGTTCCAGCAAACTTTTAGTGCCAAAACCAACCCTTTCTGAAGCCATAGAACGAGCCATATCATTATCAACTGATTCAACCTCATCCTCACTATCATGATCACCCAGATAATCAACCTTTCCCATCGATAATTAGCTTTCTCATCGATAATTAGCTTTTTAAGCTTCCCAATTTTATCAACAATAGGAGTAGTACTAGTACTACTAGTTTCAACATTCCAGAACGAGGATCCATTAGAATTGGCCCCGTTACTAGCCAAATTTGAAGCCCCCTGGTATGTGATTAAATACACATACCTTTTACCTTTAAAAACGAGCTAAAATAATCAAAAACGGACTTAAAATGCCAAAGAATATACTATGTTTTTCTAATAGTATTGTGCAGGAAACGTATAACCCAGAAAAGGACGAAAAACAAAGACAAAACGACAACAACTGGACTCGGAATGAAAAGACTGTGAAAGACAAAGCCAAGTCCAAAGCCCAGAAGTTCAATCCCGTCAAAAAAGACCCAACAGAAAGTCAACTGGCTCAAAGTCCCAGTCAACCCCAGTCAACCCCAGAGGCCAAAGTCCAAAGAAATATAAGTTTAGGGGCTAAATTGCCAAACCCTAAACTTAATTTAACAGAGAAAAGAGGAAAAGAAAAGAGATAGGTTAGTTTTGCTATTTGCTCAAAGAAACAAGGTAGGAGGGGCAAAACTGGCCAACCCCCCTAAATGTACACCCCCAGGACGGAAATTTGCAAAGGCTGTATCTAACTCTTGGGGACTTGTTTAGCCATGTCCCCCCAAAAGTTATTTACCCACCAGGGACCTTGGGCAATAACAACAATACCCTTGGGAGGGCATATGTGCCGAACTCCACAAACTACACTACTGTAACAGACCCGAACTAATTCTTTTCCCTCACACTTTATTCCCTCCAAACACAATCACAGGGTCTAAAACCCCGTTATATTTTTACCCATCGTTTCTTCTCCATTCTCTTGGATAAGCTCTTTCCCCCTCCTCCACTACCATTCCCAGCCATAAAGTTGCCAACTTGGCAAATTCTTCTTGTAAAGAAAGTTAGCCCACACCCCCCAAGACCAAATTTCGATGGCTAGGATTGAATGTTAAAGATTGAAGGGCCCAAGATTAAGAGGCTAGAACTCTCATCACAAAACATCAACAAAACACAGACCCTTGACCTGTGTTTGTGTGTCTACAAACAATCCAACGAGCAAGCAAAGAAAGAAAGAGAAAGCCTATGTAAATTTTCGGCTATAAATAAGGCCTTGTCAGCCATTGTGGCAATTGTGTAGCTTTACTTAAGTTTTTAATCCGTTTTAGTTTAAGTTTTTTATTGTCATTTAAAGTATTTTTAATTTAACTCCTTGTATGCACTTGTAATTTTCCATTTTAATGAAAAATAAGCCTATTTAACTTATAAGCTTCCTCAATAAGCTAATTTGAGCTTATCCTTGTTAATAAGCTCAAATTCAGTTTAATACTTGTTCAATGTTCTTAAGTACTGTTTTAGGTTGAATTTACTTCATTTGATTGTGAATTTGGAAGCTTTTGAAGTAATAAGCTCATATAAGCTTATTGAGCTTATTGCTCAGGGAATAGAGGCTAGGGAGCCATTAGGACAGCTTTTTAGGCCACTCACTCAGAAAGAGTGGCCTTGGTTCTGAGACAACAAAAATCCAAGGTCTCATATCTAAATTCTCATTTAGCTTAATTTTTAGCTTTAGACAATAGCTTATTTGCTTTTATTCCTTTCAAACATGTTTGTTTAAGTCTAATATCTAGCTGTTTTTAGTGTTCATTAGGTTAAGTTTATTTAATTTTAGTTTACAACTTAAAACTGTCATAATAGTGTAATAAGCTAGCTGAGAAACTAGCTTATTTTTCCAAATAAGCTAAAACTTTTAGTCTTAAAATAGTTTAAACAAGTCAAAATAAGTAGGAGTAGATAAAAGGTTTTTAAAGTTTTGGTTTAAAAATGGATTTTAAGCCTATTTTGGTTTGGCAGTTTTAAATAAAGGGGTGTTTGGCACAAGGCCAAAACGGGTCAAAAAGGCTATTTGCATGGGTTAAGGTATTTGGGGTGACTTTATCTTAAGCTCTTAAGCTATTTTAAGCTGGTTTGAGAAAGTTTTTTTGTGTCAAAATAGTTTTTTAAGGTTTTCCAAATCATGTTCAAAACTGTGAGGTTTTTAAATAACCCACAAGTGCTTATTTGATTAAGCACTTGTGGTTTAAGTTTAAGGTTCAAAAAAGTGTGTTTAGTGTGTCTAAACAAGGCTGTCAAGAGCCTTTGTTCTTTTGACTTTATAAGTCAAAACCACCAGCTTTTCAAACTGCCACAGTTTCTTAAAACCAAAGGAGCCTTTTTCACAGCCACAAATAAGCAAGTAGAAATGCTTTTTACAAGTTCAAAATTTGTGCACAAGTCCTTTAGATAGAGTAATCAATCTGTTTAAGCTTCTTTTTGCATTTAGAGCTTATTTGACAGCTTAAAATAAGCTGTCAAATAAGCCCTTGAACTTTGCCTTAAAGTTCCCCTGGTGCAAAAGGGGAACTTTAGGCTTATTGTTCTCAGCCTTTAAGCCAACTTAAGCCCAAGTATTTGGCTTATTTTAAGAACTTATAAGCCCTAGTATAAGTCTTCAAAGTTTCAGCCCTTGATAAGCTCATTTGGTTGCTTATTCTTAAGCCCAAACATGCCCTTTGGCTGTTTTTGAATCACTTAGGCTGTAGGATTGCTTATTTTTTGATTTTAGCTTATTGAGCTTATCCCATAAGCTCAAATTGTGTCCTAGTAAGTTTTTAGGTTGAGTTAGATAGTTAGTGTGCTTATTTTTCCTTTTCTTAGCTTATTTGCTCAAGTAACTTAGTAAAGTTTAGCTTTTAGGCTTATTTCATGTTTCTGTCACTTAAGCCCTTTTCCATAGCTTATTAGTTTAGCTTTTCCTTACCTTTTAGCTTATTTAAGTTAATTTAAGCCCTTTTTGCTTATTTTAAACCTTAGCTTAGTTATTAGACCATAAGTAGTAAAAAGACTTAGTTTTTTTACATTTAAGCTTGCTGTCAACTTTAAGCTTATTTTCTAGCTTATTCTGTGAGTCAACAATTGAAAGTTCTCTTTTGTTATATTGTAGAGAATAAGCTGTTTAACACTTTCATGTTTTAAGTTTTTTGCTAAATCCACTTTTTAATAAGCTAAAAAAAATAAGCCAACCGTAGGGTCTGCTTGTCCTTTTTCATAGTGTAGGGTTACCTATTGTTCATTGTTGTGGTAAATTCTAGAAATTTTTGCCACCCTACCTTTTAGTTTTTCATTTCTTATCAATTTCTACCCTAAGTTTTAAAAAAAAAAAAAAAGGGAAAGAAACTTGGTCGGGTGATCAAGACTCGAACCCGGACAAAGCAATACATTCCCTTTTATCCCCCACACACTTAACCACTGCGCCCTTGGGTCTTTTTCGTTATAGACTCAAGGGACTTTGGTTTTATACAAGTTTTGCCTCATAAGCCCATAAGCTGTGTA
Source organism: Tanacetum coccineum (assembly GCA_026074375.1). Classification (NCBI taxonomy): domain Eukaryota; kingdom Viridiplantae; phylum Streptophyta; class Magnoliopsida; order Asterales; family Asteraceae; genus Tanacetum; species Tanacetum coccineum. Next base: position 36,236 of record BQNB010047206.1, on the reverse strand, counting down.
AGCTTATTTCGGGGCTTATTGTATAAGCTGGTGGGTGTTTTTTATTTTTCGTAGAAACTTATAAGTGTCTGTATTTTGTGTAAATTTTTCAGAATTTTTTGTAAACTTTAATATTTTTTATAAGTTAATTTAGTTAAAAGTTAATAAATTCCATAATAAATACAAAAATTATCAAAATAATATTTTTGCTTTTTTAGAAAATTTACTTTAATCACTAGTTGTAAGGAAAAATATAAAAATTTTCGTAGTGGTAAATTTTTATAACTTTTTGTCTTTTAAAGAACGGGTCCGGGTACGGGATTTTGTTTTGACTCGTTTTTGGGTCAAACGAACTCCGTTTTCGGTCTAGTCTTTTTCATTCTTCGTTATTTGATCCATAGAGTAGTTTAGAAGCGAAAATTTCTTCGTAGGCTTATTTTTAAAGATTTTAGGTTTTCCCCCTTCGTTCGGATTCGGGCCTTCGTTTTCTAGTTTAATTGTCGTAATTTCAAGGTTTTTCTTAAACGTTTTTAGTCTTTAATTATCTAATTTGACTTTTCAAACCACCAAACTCCATATCCTTCCATCAACTCAATCTTCGATCGTATCGATTTACCATTCACCTCGTTGGGGATTTACGACCGGGAAAAGCTCTATAACTAACTTCCGTATCATTGATTAGTTGTTTTTACACTTCTTTATATATTTTATATTTTGTTATATATTATATATATTTACGGTGTGAATCCGGCACGATCAATCCCCCTTCATGGGTAATTTGATACATGGATCGTACTCAATTTTTAAAACCATTTGTTTTGAAAATTAGAGCGCCGTGGCTCCTGATACCAATTGTGAAAATCATAGAATACCAATTGTAGAAATCGTAGAGGGGAGTGAATATGTTTCCATTTAAAAACATAAAAAATTTTGTATCAAATTATCCATCAAGTTAGATGCAATATGATAAGTGTGAATAATGCATCTATATCCACTAGAACATGTCATAACAATATAAGCACAATCACAATGTTAACCTTCATCTATGACACAATCATCATCTAAACAATATAAGTAACAATCAACACACATATAGATCTATGCAAATATAAAGAAAGGCGATAAGGTAAATAAAGATGTAAAACAAAAAGTAAAAGAAAGTGCAAACCGGACGCGATGATTTATAGTGGTTTGGTCACGAAGCACCTCTTTGCCCCACTCCACTCCCCGAGTACCCAACTCGAGGGTTACTTCACTAGTCAACAAGCTCCCTTTAGGCAGAGAAAACCAAACACAACTAAGCTTACACCGATTTCCGACACTAAGCCAAATGTTGAGTTCTAATCCTAGCTAGAACCAATCTATCACAACTAGCCACACTACTTCACAACCATTCATAACTTCTCTTCACCACACAACTTCACTTCACGACTTCACTTCACTTCACTACTTCTTCACTACGATTCACAACTTTACTTCACCTAGACATCACTACGATCATACCAATTTAACACTACTTACTAAGATCACCCTGATCTATCTAAACTTCCTATGATCACCACAATCTAACAACTATACACACCATGATCACCACGATCTAACTATTACACAAGTTTGGAATACATGGACTCAATCTATACATTGTAAATGTAAGACATGTCACGAATGCATTAACTAACCTACATAACTTTGTATCTTAATGATAACGAAAGTTCTTCTCTTGAACTTGGAGGAATAAGCTTGAATCACTTGGAAACAAATGCTTAAGATTAAATGATCAAAGGATTTAAAGGAGAGTATAAACTGATTTAGAACAGAAAGAAAGTGTGTGCAAAAGGTGAGAAAATCAGTGGAGAATAGTTCAATATTTATAGGCAAACTGAGTTGCCTTTTTGTCTGGGCGATCCCCTTAATTAGGGTGCCGGTCCCCTTAATAATTAAGGGGACCACCCATGCCAAACGCTCCATTTTTTGTCTTTTCTAGGGGAGGTATTTTTTGGAACATTTCTAGCCGTTCTTAGGTAGAAATTTTGAATTCAAAATATTTATTTGAATAAAATATTTCTTTTAAAATTTAAAAATATTTTGTAAAAGTTATAAAAATGTTTGTGATATTTTTATAAAAAATGTGAGGTTAAATAAAAATTCCTTTGATCATAAAATAAATTAAACATTTATTTATTCATACCTTAAGTGATTTACGTCGAGTGCAAACTTTGTTGAAGCAGACTTGAGACGTCGAGAGATGTTGTCGTATGAATGCATTGATGATTTGTGATCACGAGTAACTTAAGCACTTTACGTTATGTGTTATAAATTACACGTTTGTCATCACCAAAACATGAAGAGAATGTATAGATTGAATATCGTAATATTTCTACCAACAATGCTCTTAATTAACTGATAAAGATTTGAATAGTGGACTACCAGTATATAAAACAATGTCAAACAATAAGTGGGTAAAGTCAGTAAGTGGGTAAAGTCTCGATGGGCTAGGGTTTAACAAGATAACCATTGCTTTAATCCCTAAATAGATTATAATTAAACTAAAATGATTCTTTATGCGGATACGTTAATTGTGACAGGATTCAACGTGTCTAGGTCTTAAGATGATGTCCCGCCTAAGTCTTAAGAATAATATGCCGTTTCAAGATAAGTAATCATTGCATTAAACAAACAAACCAGCATTCAATCGGATTTAATATGGCTAATATAGCTTTCTATCATTTGGCTTGTACCGCTCTTTTATCTTCTGATTATTTTCTTGCATGTTTATTGTGTTTTAAATTGATTATTGTGACTATGAAAACTAGTCAATTCTCTCCAGCTGAAAACTCCCCCCATTAATCATTTAGAAACTAGTTAGGATAGGTTAAAAAGTAAAAATTAGAATTAACTAATTAGATCAATTAAAATACTGATAGAATATAAGGTTAACGACCTCGCTCTTAGTGTTTGACACCCTACTTACCACGAAACTCCACCCGATTCGGTACACTGCTCGTTAAAGCGTTGTTTTAGGATAAGTCAGCTAAATATAAATTTTTAACTTGGTAATCAATAATTTGAACCTACACGACAGCACATCAAGTTTTTGGCGCCGCTGCCGGGGAGTGAAGTTGTTTAAGTCTTGTTTTATTAGTGTTTTAGTTTAGTTTAGTGTAGCATAGATTAATTTGCATATTTGTGTGTATTTGTTTTGTGTGTTTGATTATCTGCATTGTATAATTTTGCATATTGTGTGTTTGTATGTTTTTTGCATTATTATAGTATTTTGTAGTTTTCTGAGTCGAATACAGAATACGGCGTATTCAACTTGTTGGATACGGCGTATAAATGTTTTTCAAAACAATACAGCGTATTTGAGTCTATCATCAATACGGCATATTCAGTTAACTAAATACGGCGTATTAGTCTATTTGACCATTTTCTTTCCTAGGGAATTTATTACATGTTAAAATGGACGACCCCAATATTACTATAGAAGAGTATATCAGGCTTGAGGAAGAAAAATCTTGTAGGCGTGGTAAGGTGTATAACTGGAAAGCTGCTAAGTATGGTAAGATATGGTATGATGAAGACATTTACAACCTCATATCTGTTGAAACTGAATTCCCAGCTATAGTCTTAAAAGACTCATTAACACCTGAAGTAACACTCTCTTATGAACCCACGATAAGTCCTCTTAACGACAATAAAATTAACTTTAGAATATCGTTTGACAAATCCGACGATGAAGATTACATGGTGATTTATGACAAAAATTCATTTTCCTATAAAATAATTTATGTCGACGATTTGATAACGGATTCAGAAAATGATAATGATAAAGTCAATATGCCTTCGTTTCCATCACCCGAGCCTACGTCAGTTATTTTAATGATTTAGACTACTTTAAAGATTTTGAGAAAGAATTTCCAGCCATTGTTTACAATGATGCTCTAACGTCTAAATTAGATTTCTTAACTGAACCTACTATAAGTCCTCAATATATCGATGAATTTGATTTGAAAGATGAAACATCATTGTCTAAATGTGATGAAAAGGAACAAAATGTTTTATACTTTAATGATCTATTTCCTTTTAACATAATTTTTCTCGATGAAACATCAGATAAGGACAATGATGATCATGAAATCGATATTAAACATTCTTCGGGGGGTAATGTAATAAATATTGATGATGGTGCCTATGCACAAAGAGCAAATAAGCTTTTGGAAACAAGTCATGATACATCTAATAAATTTTTCAAAACTAAAACTTTTATCAAGGAATTAAATTTTAATATCATGACTTGGAATCATCTTAACAAAGGGATGTCATTCATTTTCCTAATCAAGAATTTGTATGTGCCATTTGGCATCCCGTTCGACCCCAAATTGTTTTATAAGGATGGGATTAAATTGGGGCAAGTCTAACTTAAAGACTTTTCTGTAAACAAAATTGCTTGCCGGGAGACAACCCGAAATGTATTTTTAATTTTTTTTATCGAGTCTATCTTCCCAGACACTCATCCGGCGTATCAGATACCTCTATGGTTAGCTATATCAATCCTGTTTGGACGTTACCATGTAGTCCTTTAATTTCTGCATTTAATTTCTGCAAAACTTTAAAAACATTTGTTTTTACAGGATGCAATACGGCGTATCCTTCGGTTTGGGATACGACGTATTGACTTCCTGTAAAGTGTGTTTATTTGTTTTCTTGCATTGTAACCATTGTATAACCGAGAAAGGAATTGCACTTTTATCTTCTAAACTTTTATGCAGGACCTTGTTGTAAAGAAATCGACGATATGGTATACTTTGAAAAAGACATGTGTTGAACCCATACGAGCATTCTGACACCTCGTCAATACACTTTTGCTCAAGAACTCAAAGTGGAGAATCATCCCGAGTAACATATCAGGGGAGTTCCTCATTCTAATTCTATTTCTCATTATCTTTAATTGTTTTATCTATACAACAAGGACGTTGTAAAATCTAAGTGGGGAGATGGAGAATTAGAATGCCTACTTGTCCTTTCTTTTACAAACAATATGCTATATGCTTAAATTATGCCAAATTTAAAAAAAATTAGCATAGCTTTTGTAAAAATTACTAGTTACATGACCCCGCGCACTATAACCCTTAATATCAAATTGTGAGAATTAAGCATATCCGTTTCCAAACGTTTACTAAAAATTCCACAAAAATTATTAGTGTGACGATGATGTAGTGTACTTTAGAACTTGGCTTGACATATCACTCGAGAACACATCGATGAGTACTATGGACTTAGATGGAGTAACATTTTTAACTGGTAAATTTTTAAGAATACACTAAAAAGCCTAAATATTGTAAAATTAACTAACTACACTGGTTCGTTAAACCCCGTGTAACCCTTTGCTTACTCTCACTATAAGAGTAAGATCCCTAGAAACACCTTAGCCTACCCTGTATATTAAGCCTACTTAATTAAGTTTCTAGTTGCTTTTCTGTAAAATTTTGTATTTCCTGTGTCAAAGTGAAATTTTCTATCTCCGATTAGGTCAGGAAATTGCACAATGCAATGGGAAAATATGTAGCTCATGCATTTTGCTACTTTCATGATTATATATTATGTCCGAAGATAAAGTGTTGAAAGAAAAAAAATATCCGGATAAGTTATGATTGTGAAGACGGTGAAATTGCACCGAGATTTATGTTATAAAAAATGGAAAAATAGAAAAATGCATCAAAAAAGACGATAAATGATAGTCGGTTCATTAAAAGTTATTTCCTGTGTCAAAGTGAAATTTTCTATCTCCGATTAGGTCAGGAAATTGCACAATGCAATGGGAAAATATGTAGCTCATGCATTTTGCTACTTTCATGATTATATATTATGTCCGAAGATAAAGTGTTGAAAGAAAAAAATATCTGGATAAGTTATGATTGTGAAGACGGTGAAATTGCACCGAGATTTATGTTATAAAAAATGGAAAAATAGAAAATGCATCAAAAAAGAGGATAAATGATAGTCGGTTCATTAAAAGTTAACCCGATGAAATACTTAGAAGGATCGATTATTCGTTGATACGTGGATAAAAATCAACGATGTATAGTTTTGTATAAAGTGGCTGATATCACCACTTTTGTAAAGTATGTAAAGTTTGGGATGATTGGGAAGTTGACTGTTATGAAACGCTAACTTAGGTTGTCTTTGTCATTTCTATGATCGAGGCGTTTGTATATATTTCAAGTCTTTATCATGGAACGGTCGGGAAAAGTTACTAGCAACTACCTTATTTGTTCAAGCTTAATCATTTGTTTTGTGAATTTTATTTAACAATAATTTACTTCCCTTTCCTAGCAACTAACCTTAGGTTTTACTCGAACAAGGTTGAGATCGAGTCATGCATGTCTATTCCGTCGTTACGGCCATATATGCGTGATTCAGCCACTTTGTTGGTTTATTACTTTTAGTGAAAGTTACAAGATCCCTACCTTATAGCGTTCTTCATCCTAACCCTTGGTTAAACTCGAATGAGGATGTGATCGAAATGTACATGTCTATTCCGTCGTTATGGCCGTGTATGTATGATTTAACTGCCTTGTTGGAGTGGTACTTTCGGTGAAAGATTGTTAGAAATGATCAAACCTTAAGCTAAATTACCCAATTTAACCTTTGACTGTTTCTCCTTAGCTCTAGTGGTGGAGATGTATATCCTTTCCAAGCATATGATATGAAACTAATCACGGCTGAGCAAATAAGCCTACCAATTAAATGTTACACCCTAGATTAGTTGAGTGATTTGAGTGTTTTCATTTCCCATATTTCGTGAGGAGCTTGGTCTTGTACAGGTGATTAAAACAAAATAAATGTTTAACGGAAAAATCCTTAACTTCGGTTGGGATACATTTTCAATAAATTTATAGAGTCTACTTGAGGATAAGTAGGACTCAAGTGGGGGGATATTTGATGACATTAAATATTGTTACATTTATACCATCATTTATCTCGAATAAATTATCCACTTTCATATAATTATTGCAAGAATCGTTTCTTAATTACTTAAAGTTGTAAATTGCAGTAATTAAGGAGTGATTTGTGAAGACATGCTAAAAGGTGCACTTTTTGGAGCTTAAAAGATGATATTTGAAGATTGCTTATTTCTGCTCAATACGCTATATCCAGAAATGAAGATACGGCGTATCAACGCCTGGATTTCACAAGAAAACACGTTTGTTCAATTCCCTATACGACGTATCCTGCCTATCTACATACGCCATATCTAGCTGGATAAACATTCAAAGATTTGGTAATAAATATAATTTAGGAAGGATATATCTAATTAATTATAAACGTAGCGCGCACTCTAAGAAAAACACCCCTATACACCGTATTGACCTCATTCAATACGGCGTATCCATCAATTTTTAGAGGCTATAAATAGAAGACTCAAAAACAAGTTTTCAGTGTGCAAAATCATATTCTCTATACCATACATATAAAAGTCGATTTTCTGAAGAGAATAAGAGCAGCCAAAGATCAAGCATCGATCATGATTCCATAGAAGACACCGTGTAATTCCTATACTCTTGTAATCATTTAATTTTTGGTATCGTTCGGTAAAATGTTTATTTTACCTTGGTTATTTGATCACGCTTGTATAATTATAATGGTTATAGGCTAATACCCTTGGGTATTAGCCATCTTAATGAAGATTTAATGTTTGGTTTGTTTTAATCCGATTGCTTAATTTATCGTTGATCATTTAATTAATGGTTTATCAGCCAATAACTTGTCTAACGTGTTTGAATATGCGACCCTTTCATTCAACTGGGTCTAGTTCTGCCTAACAATGAACTAGATGATTGGGATAGCTCTCCATATGTGTTTTATAATTATTTGGACTAATAGGATCAACAAATATTGTTCTATCTTTGTGCTTTTAAAAATTTTTTTTTATTAAAAATGTAGCTTAGTTGGACAGCGCAAGTGACCCTATGTTTCAATAAAGTATGTTCTTAATTAATTGATAAAGACTTGAACATTGAACTACCAGTATATAAAATACCATCAAACAGTAAGTGGGTAAAGTCCTGATAGGCTAGGGTTTAACAAGATTGCCATTGCTTTAATCCCTAGATAGATTATAATTAAACTTAAGGATGCATTATGTGTGATACTTAGATGTGACCGGATCACGTGTTCTAGGTCTTAGGATGATGTCCCACCTAAGTCTTAAGAATGATAAGCCGCTTCAAAAAGTAATCATTAAATGCAACTAAACAAAACAAACCTCATTTATATCGAATTAATATGGCTAATTCAGTTTTCTATCATTTGGCTTGTACCGCTCTTTTATCTTCTGATTGTTTTCTTGCATGTTTATTATGTTTTGAATTGATTATTGTCACCATAAGACTTGTGCCAGTCTCTCAGGCTGAACCCCCCCCCCACCTCCCCCCATTATCATTAGAACTAGGTTAGCATAGGTTTAACAAGTAATTAGAATTAACCAATTAGATCAATTAAAATATTGATAGAATATAAGGTTAACAATCTCGCTCTTGGTGTTCGACACCCTACTTACCATGAAACTCCACCTGATCGGGTACACTACCCGTTAAAGTGTTGTTTTAGGATAAGTCGGCTAAATATAAATTTAAAACTTGGTAATTAATAATTTGACCCTACACGACACCACATCAAGTCCCCATAAAAGTGTCCAAATCACTTAGTTTTCAAAACATCCACATCAATGTTCTCAAGGATGCGTATTACATGAATTGGAAGTTATACTAAATGGTTGTTCAAAATCAGTTACAGATTTTGATTTACGCCAACTCCCGCCAAATTTGTTTGACAAATTAAAAAAACAGACTATTATTGGAGAAGAAGAACTATAACTGAGACCTATTAGTGGAGGATAACATGTTTCTATAACAAAACTCAATTCTTATCAAAAAGAGATTTATGAGCTCCTTAATGAATGCTCTGCATCTGAACGGCAGGAGTTAATATGGAAGCACATAAATAAAATTTCTTTGAATAAAGATAATCAATGGCCTACGTTCGGATATGTAGTATTGTTGTTTTTGGCGATGGCATCCTCCCGGTATTGCTCTTGTGCTCTTCAGTCAAACCTCACATTCACGATTCAAACTTCCCCTAGAACTAACGGATGAGTCGTTGTGTAAGATAAAAAAAAATACTCACATGGGAAACATATTAGCTTAGACTGATATGATAATCTGGGACGAAGCCTAGATGAATGATAGTAGCACTTAACGGCCGTTAAGCTCCGAGACAAAAAAATTAAATGAACAGTAAAATAAGTTGGGATGAACAGTAGAATGTACAGTATTAACGGTCGTTAAGTAACGACCTTTAACATTTTTTTAACTTTAATATTAATTTTTTTACCCCGACACATATTTTACATAATTGGTCCTTCATGTTCGTGAATATCCTTGGGGTTATCAAGCTACGAGAATAGTCCCTGAGGTATCCGTTGGTTGCAAAGTTAGTCCTTAATGTAAAACCTCGCGCTCTGAGGCGTAGCGCGGGCACAAAACCTTGTTTTACCCACTTATCGTGATGCATGTGAGGCGCTAGGTTTGCTCTTCATCGATGAAAAAGAATAGGAAATTGCCTTAGAAGAAGCTTCGGTTTCAGGAACCTCATCATAATTAACATCCCTCTATGCTCATATTATTATTTATTGTGAAGTGGGAAATCCAGTTAGATTATAGAAGACGTTTGGCGCAAAATGGCCGAAGACGTCCCCATAAAAGTGTCCAAATCACTTGATTTTCAAAACATCCACATCAATGTTCTTAAGGATGCATATTACATGAATTGGAAGTTATACTAAACGGTTGTTCAAAATCAGTTACATATTTTGGTTCACCCCCACTCCTGCCAAATTTGTTTGACAAATTAAAAAAAACAGAGTATTAATAAAGAAGAACTACAACCGAGACCTGTTGATGGAAGAAAACAGGTTTCTATAACAAAACGGAATGCTTATAAAAAAGAAATATATGATCTCATTATGACTGCTTTGCATCTGAACGGTGGGAGTTAATATGGAGGCACATGAAAAACATTTCATTGAATAATGATAATCAGTAGCATGCGTTTGGAAGGTAAAATTGTTTTGGCAGTGGCATCCTCCGGTATTGCTTCGTTTTGCTCTCCGTGAAGGTCGACACTCAAATTTCACGATTCACACTTCCCCGCGGAACTAACGATGAGTCATTGTGTAAAGAAAAAAAAAATACTCCCCATGGTAACATATTTAGCTTAAGACTTGATCTTATGAATCTGGGACAAAGCCCCTATGAATGATCGTATGTGCTTTTAAACATTGTATGTCCACGATGCTCCAGACATTTTTTATGGGGCAAATCAATTATGTTGGGCGGGGACTTTCGCCAAACTCTTCCTGCAAAAAAAGGCGCGACAAAACTAGAGATAATATCGCTTTTTATTGTCGAGTCAGAGCTATGGTGACAGTTTAAGATATGCAGGCTTAAGGAAAACATAAGGCTATTGCAATCGAAACTTAATGAGACGACCGGAAATGAAAATGATTTTTTTGTAGCTTTGTGTGTATCTTGGTCACATGAAGAAATAAAAATGATTTTTTTATGTATTTTGCTAAGATGAACAAGCCATTCGGTAATTTGATAACAGTTATTTTCTCTTTCTTCTAGATAACGTTGTATCTAAGTTACCACGACAACAACAGTTAATGCACAAAAGCCGTCATTGGTTAAAAAAAATCTTCTTTCAACGATCACAACACTATCGTAGTCAAGCGCTCCGTGACAATACGCGGGTGAAAATCTTTTTAAACAAACCATACATTAGTAAATAAGTCTTTAGAAGACAATCAGCTCAGTTGGTTAGTAGAAAAACTCTTATGTTAAGTGATACGTTACGGAGCGCAAAGTTTTACATTAAGGACTAACTTTGCAACATCGGATAACTTTAGAGACTATACTCGTAACTTGATAACACCAAGGATAATTCACTAACATGAAGGACCAATTACGTAAACTCTGTGTTGGGAATAATTTTTTTAATATTAAAAGTTCAAATAACAGTTAACAGGCGTTTACTCTAAAACCGTAGTAACTTTACATTCTACTGTTCACAAGCCCTCTTATTTGTACTTTTCATGGCAGGACCCCGGGTTTTTTTTTGGGTCTTAGAGCTTATCGGCCGTTAAGTGCACTATCGCCCCCCTCTTCTTTGTTATATATATATAATATATATATATATATTATATATATAATAGTTCCCAACTATTTAACTTAATTTAGTAGAGTTTCCAAACAAATTTTAGCATTATAAAGCTCTTTCCTTTGTATTTTCCATCTCAATCTTTCTAATCATTTATAAAGGATAGTGTAAGGACTAGATTATAAATAGTTGATAGTAAAGAATGTTTTATGTAAATAATTTGTAAGTTAGCTAGAGTTTGTTACTAATTCTCTCTCTATATAACTCGTAATCATGTGACATTTAATTTCTCAAGTTTCATTTCCCTTTTCACCATTGTTTTACTCAATAGCATTCCTAATTAATAATGTCTTGGCATTTGGTTCTCAGTCTCAGCCTTTTGCTGCTAATCTTGACCACACCATCCTTGATAGGTGCTCGAAAATTTCAAGAAGATGGCATAAATTGGGCGCTTCTAGTTGCTGGATCGAATGAGTATGAAAATTATAGGCATCAGGTGAAAGCATCATATATATACTTATACTCACCTAGATATACCTTATTGTTTTTTTTTTATATATACCATGCATGCTGAGTATTTAGTCATATTATGTTAGGCGGATGTTTGCCATGCTTACCAGATCCTAAAAAGAGGTGGATTAAAAGACGAGAACATCATGGTCTTCATGTACGATGATATTGCAAATCATAGATATAACCCAAAGCCCGGTGGTGATTAATCCAACAGCCCAAAGCCAACGACGTCTATCCGGGATACCCAAGGGTGCCAACTTTACGTGCAAGGACTCATATTGTGTTAATATTAAAAACAAAAAACATATATTTTCAAATATTTCACACTACAAGGAAAACTGCTATTAGTGACAAGTGACATTTCGTCACTAATAGCAAAAAGTCGTCACAAATCCTAATTAGTGACGAAAATTAGTCGTCACTTCTCGTCATAATAGGTCTGTCACTGATTTTTTTAGAGACGAAAATGCAAAAGGTCGTCATTAATAAGTGACGGCATCAGAGTTGTCACTATATTTTTTGACGACATATTTCATCACAAAATTTTGTCACTAGTGGGTGGTAAGTCGTCACTAATTTTGTTCTGATTGACCATAAAAGGTCGTCACAAATGTAACATCACAGTAACGAAATAGGTCAGTCATTATCATGTGAAAAAAATATAAGGCTTAATAATCATTAGCCAATGATACAATTTGTTATTTTTCACACACATACAATAACTGAATATGCTATTTCAAAACGAATGTATCAAATGCGAAATGTAAACAAAGCATCAATGCCATATCGCATGATCACATACATACATCATAAATCGTACTTACATGTATAAACTGTCTAATGTAAACAAAACATATCTATGAGAAAATAAAAGAGTGTCTTTCCAACATATTGATGCTCAACTCAATCTTTTAAAGTCATGTTACCCCCTAATGCTACAAAATCAATTGTTATTGGCTCACTGCAGAACAAAACAAAAAGAAGATTAACTTCTGTTAAATGATACCCAATATTTGTGGATGTTCATACTACTCAGTTCCACCAGTGAGCACTTCATTATCCTACACACCATCCATTAAACTTATAAATTCTAGCTTAACTCACCAATGGGCAAACTTTACTAAAAAGCCACACGCAAACTTTACTAATTCCTGGTCACTGCTACTCTACGCCATCAGTGCGCACTTTATTATCCTACGCACCTTCCACTAAACTCACCGGTGGGTACCTTGTTATCAATGACCGCTCCTCAGTAAATTAGTCATTTCAAAAACCACCTGCAACTTACACCAATTCCTACTCACTGCTACCTACGCCACTACGGCACACTTTATTACCCTACGCATCCTCCACCAACACCTATAATCTTAAAGCTATAAACTTACTGATACTGTACACAACCAGTACTATCCCTCGCATCATTCTCTAATTCTACTATTATTGTGTGCCCCTAATTTTCCTACACATCATCTGCTATTTACACATCAGCCAATAACTTTTTACTACTGTGTCTTCTAATTTTCCTACGCATCATCTGCTATTTATGCATCAGCCACTAATTTTTTACTACTGTGTGCTTTTAGTTATCCTATGCATCATCTGCTATCTTACACATCATCCTTTACTCCAACCAACTCGTTGCTACTCTACGCCACTGGTGCGCACCCTACTGTCCTATGCACCTACAAACTTACTGATATTAACCGGTGCATGTTTTATTATCCTATGCATCCTCTGGCAACACAATTATTACTACTTAACTTATTATCCCACAATCCATACACCCATTTGACCCATGACCCAAACTGACGAATTTGCCACCTCTACGTTTACCTAACTAAACTTCATACTCAACACATATAGCATGGTCTCCGCCAATACCTAACTAAACATATTTAAAACTCTGAATCCCATACTGTTGGGATTAAAAGCCTTCTTGATGCTGTTTGGAATTACTAGTGTTCTTATTGATGTTAATGCTGCTCAGTCAAAGTTAGTGCTGCAGGAGAAATTCAATGAAAATTATTCTAAGTATTTAAGACTACTGGTGAAGTTACAACTATCAACATCTCATCTCAATCTCAAAAGAAATAAAAACCTAGGAAGCCAAAGAGAAAGGACACTCAGATACCTCAGTCTAGTGGTCCTACTAAACATGTAGCAAATAAGGCTGTTTATAAGGAGTTGGATGACAGTTTGGTAAGGGCTGCCACTACTACTTCTAGCTTAGAAGCAGAGCAGGACAGTGGTAACATAGCTAAGACCAAATCCAAGGCAACACCTAATGAATCTAGTTCCCTAGGAACTACTTCAGGTGGTGGTCCCAGGCGCCAAAAAACCATGGGGGATACTATTGCTCAAACTAGGTTTGAGAATGTATCTAAACATTCCAATGATCCACTGCTCACAAGAGGTAACACATTTCAAAGTGGTGAGGATAGTCTGAAACTTAATGAATTGATGGAATTATGTACCAATTTACAAACAAGAGTTCTTGATTTGGAAAAGACAAAGATCAAACAAGCTGAAGAGATTATTAGTTTAAAGACGAGGGTCAAGAAGCTTGAACAGAAAAAGAGGTCAATAACTCATGGGCTTAAAAGGTTATACAAAGTAGGGTCTACAGATAGTGTAGAATCCTCTAAAGATGAAGAAAAGTTTGGGTAGGATGCATCCAAACAGGGGAGGATAAATGCTATTGATGTTGATGAAGACATTACCCTGGTTAATGATCAAGATGATGTTAATATGTTTGATGTGAATACTTTGACTGGTGATGAGGTGTTAGCAGAACAAGAAATTGCTACTAAAGATGTGAATTTGACTGTTGATGAAGTTACTTTGGCTCAAGCACCTGCTGCTTTAAAAAGTGTAAAACCCAAGGTAAAAGCCAATGTTGTAGAAGATCCAAGTGTGCCAGTTAGTGCTCGCCAAGTACAGAGTTATGATTGCTACACCAACAACAACTTGAACTGCTACAATTCTAACTCTAAGAAAAGGAATTGTCATTACTGAGCTGGGTACATCTACAACAACATCAACAATTTCCTCACAACCATCACAGGCAAAAGTTCAGGACAAAGGCCAAGAGAAAATGATAGAACCTGAGAAGCCTTTGAAGAAGAAATATCAAATCAGTTTTGATGAATAAGAAGCTATCAGATTACAAGTTGGGTTTGATGAAGAGGAGAGACTTGCAAGGGAGAAAAATGAAGCCAATGTAGCCTTGCCTGAAGAATGGGATGATATTCAGGCTAAGGTTGATGCTGATTACCAGTTGGCTCAAAGACTGCAAGCTGAAGAACAAGAGCAGTTCATAACTAAACAAAAAGCCGCATTGTTTAAAGAACTCCTAGAGCAAAGAAAAAAACACTTTGCAGCTAAAAAAGCAGAAGAGAATAGGAACAAACCACCAACTAAAGCTCAACAGAAGAAGACCATGATTACCTACCTTAAGAACATGGAAGGTTGGAAGCACAAAGACTTAAAATCTAAATACTTTGATTCTATCAAAGAATTGTTTGACAAAGCTTTTAAAAGGGTGAACATGTTTGTAGATTATAGAACAGACTTGGTAGAAGGTAGTTCAAAGAGAGCAGGAGATGAGCTAGAACAAGAGGTCACTAAAAAGTAAAAGGTGGATGATGTTCAAGAAACAGCTAAAGTGGATAATGATCAAGAAGCAGCTAAGATTAAAGAGCTCATGAAAATTATTCCTGATGAAGAGGAAGTAGCAATTGATGTTATTCCTTTGGCTACTAAGCCTCTAACCATTCTTGACTGGAAGATTCATAAAGAAGGAAAGAAAAACTATTACCAGATCATTAGAGCTGATAGAAGTTTAAAGATCTACTTAGTCTTCAGTCATATGCTCAAAAGCTTTGACAAGGAAGATTTTGAAACTCTGTGGAAATTGGTAAAAGCTAAATATGGATCAACAAGACTAGTGGAGGACTTAGATTTGATTCTATTAGGAGATTTAAAGACAATGTTTGAACCACATGTTGAAGACAAAGTCTGGAGGAATCAACAGGATTACAGAGTGTTAGATTGGAAACTATATGACTCCTGTAGAGTTCATTCCTTAAGGATGCAACATATGTACATTCACATGCTAGTAGAAAAGAGATATCCCCTTACATCTGCTACAATTACTGATATGTTAAACAAGAAGCTTCATTGTGATCATTTAAGTAAAATGGCATATCAGCTTCTTAAACTTCTCATAAAACAGCTTAAGAATCAATGAAGTGTTTAGAAGCATCCTCCTGGTGATTAATGAAGCTTTTAATGAAGAAACTTGATGATTTTGGAGATAAATATCAAGTTTAGGGGAGGATTGTTAGGATTAAAAGCTTCTTGATGCTGTTTGGAATTACTACTGTTCTTATTGATGTTAATGTTGCTCAGTCAAAGTTAGTGCTGCTAGAGAAATTCAATGAAAATTATTCTAAGTGTTTAAGACTGCTGGTGAAGTTACAAATGTCAGTACAAAGTTACTACTGCTAAAGAAAGTTACTACTGCTAGAGGAAGTTACTACTGCTAGTGGAAGTTAAGACTGCTCATAGACTTAGAAGAAAAACTGCTAAGTAGTTAGTACTACTAGTACAAAAGTTACTACTGTCGCTAGTACAAGTTAATGATGTTGAAGAGTTAAAGCTGCTAGTGAAGAAGTTAGACGCTGGAGTTAGTTAGTACTGGGCTTATTTGATTTGTATGAGATATTTGTAAAAGATATGTATAAGTTATTTATTTAGAAGATTATGATTACTTAGGAAAGTATTGTAAGCCGTTTAGGACTCCTTGGTGTATAAAAAGAGGTCCTAGGGCATAGAGATACTAATATATATACCAAGATATACCAACACATACCAATACACGTATAAAAACAAACGAGTCATTCATAGAATTATCATAGCTTCAAGGTCTTTGTAACCCTAATACTTTGAGAGTATTCATATTATTTGCTTAATAATATTGGAGCTTTTATGTTTTGTTGAATTATATGTTCATTGTGTTTTACTGTTTCATTGAAAATTCTTCTTATTAAAGATTAGATTTCGCATAATCTTTAATATATTCACACAAAGTTTTCTACTATAGTTTGTGTTATATTTATCTAAATAGTAACTAAACCTTAAACAAAGCTAGGAATCCGATCAAAAAAGTGTTGAAGTGGGACCAACAAGTGGTATCAGAGCTTGTTGCTTTGAGAAACTTTGCTAAAAGATATAGATCAAGATTCTGCACACATAGTGGCTGCATCTAAAGTTTCCATGCTCAAACCGGGTGAGTTTGAGTTATGGAGAATGAGGTTGAACAATACATCCAGATGAAGACTAATGCCACTGTGGAAGTCATAGAGAATGGTGCAAACTAACCTTGCCAAAAACACAAGTTGTGGAAAGTGCTAAAACTACAACAGTGATGCCTATTACATCTGCTAAAGATAAGGCTCAAAGAAGATTAGAAGTGAAGGCTAGAAGTACTTTAATGATGGGCATTCCCAATGAACATTAGTTAAAGTTTAACTCTATAAAGGATGCTAAGCTATTGCTGGA
The DNA here is from genome assembly GCA_026074375.1 of Tanacetum coccineum. NCBI lineage: Eukaryota > Viridiplantae > Streptophyta > Magnoliopsida > Asterales > Asteraceae > Tanacetum > Tanacetum coccineum. The sequence goes on along the minus strand of BQNB010047206.1, from coordinate 18,962 downwards.
AGCTATTGAAAAGATATTTGGTGGGAATGAACTACTAAAAAGACTCAAGGAATCTCTTAAAGCAGCAATATGAAAACTTCATTGCTCCAAGCTCAGAGATGCTTGATCAAACTTTTGATAGGCTTCAAAAGCTTGTGAGTCAGTTAGAGCTTTTGGATGAAAAGCTTTCACAAGAAGATGTTAATAAAAAATTATTAAGAAGTTTGTCACCTGAGTGGAACACACATGCTGGAATCAAGCTGATTTAGAGATAATGAGTATGGATGATCTCTACAACAACCTCAAGGTGTATGAAACAAAAGTTAAAGGGATGTCTATCTCAAGTTCAAGTACACAAATCATGGCTTTTGTGTCCTCTTCAAATAACAACACTAGCAACAATAATGAAGCAGTTAATACTGCTCATAGAGTTTCTACTGCTAGCACACAAGTTAATGCTGCTAACTTTACAAATATTGATAACTTGAGTGATGCTGTTATTTGTACATTCTTTGCTAGTCAACCAAATAGTCATCAACTTGTACACGAGGACTTACAACAAATCCATCCAGATGATATGGAAGAGATGGATTTGAGATGGAAAATGGCCATGTTTACTATGAGGGCAAGAAGGTTTTTGAAGAATACAGGAAGGAAGCTTACTGTTAATGGCAATGAGACTATTGGTTTTGATAAGTCCAAAGTGGAGTGCTACAACTGCCACAATAGGGGAAATTTTACTAGGGAGTGCAGAGCTCTAAGAAATCAAGACAACAAGAACAAGGAAAGCTCAAGGAAGAGTGTGCTTGTCGAAACATCTACTTCTACAGCTTTAGTGTCATGTGATGGTCTTGGTGAATATGACTGGAGTGATCAGGCAGAGGAAGGGCCTAACTATGCACTCGTGTCTTTCTCATCTTCATGTTCTAACTCAGAGGTATCCAATGATTCTATTTGTTTAAAAACTTGTCTGGAAACTGTTGAATCTCTTAAATCTCAAAATGATCAACTATTAAAAGATTTAAAGAAATCCGAGTTAATGGTTCTAGGTTATAAGACAAGTTTAGAGTTAATAGAAGAAAATTATAAAGTTTATAAAGCAAATGAGTCTATTTATTTACAAGATATTAAGGGCTTAAATTTTGAAATTCACATAGGATAAATAACTATTAGAGAGCTTAGGAAAAAGATTGACATAGTTCAAAAAGAAAAAGATGGCATTCAACTTAATGTAGATAAATTTGAACATGCATCTAAAAGTTTAAACAAGCTCATAGAGTGTCAGATAGTTGACAATTGCAAAAAAAGGTTTAGGCTATGAAAATTATAATGCAGTTCCACCTCCCTACACCGGAAATTTCATGCCTCCAACACCTGACTTATCTTTTATTGGTCTATATGAGTTTGTTAATAAGCCTATAGTTGAGAACTGTAAAGCTTTGTCTAGTGAAGAAGAGCCTAAGGTAGTTAGGAAGAATGATGATGCCCCATGTATTGAAGAATGGGTGTCAGATGATGAGGAAGAGGATGTGTCTCATCCTAAAATTGAAAAGAAAACAGTTATGGCTAGTATTGTTAAGAAAGAGTTTGTCAAATCTAAACTACAAGAAAAAACTGCTAGGAAAACTATTAAA
>BQNB010047206.1:0-16702 GCA_026074375.1 Tanacetum coccineum | reverse complement strand
GGGGATTCCCCGTCCCCATCCCCATCCCCATCCCCGGTCAACTCGGGGATTCCCCAGTCAATTCGGGTTTGGGGATCGGGTCCCCATCGGGTACGGGTTTTATTGCCATCCCTAGTTTACACAACTGCCAATGCAATCGTTTAAGACGACTTATAACTTATTATATACTTGATATGAAGTCTCATCTTGACTTGGGTGTTTCTTTAAGCTTATATAGCGGGCTTATGCCTAATATGGTTTTGGGCCTATGTTTCATAAGCTCACTTTTTTTGCTTATTTTGATACTTTTTGGCTTATATAAGCTAATGTCTTATAATATGCGTATATAAGCCGAAATGTTTCAAAACAAGCCACAAAAAGTGAGCTTGTTTAACATAAGCACAAAATCACATAAGATATAAGCTCGCTATGTTACCGCCTTATGGACTTATTGAAAAATTGAAAAGCTCATAAGCTCAAAATTTTGGGCTTATGAGCTTATCAATGAGCACTATGTCTTTATTCAAGTTCATTAGCTCAAGTTGATAAGCCCATAAGTCGACCAAGTAAGCTTAAGCAAACATCCATTCATCAAAAAAAATATATATATACAGTGCATATGCTGAAAACTCGATAAAAATCAATGGCCTATTTTCTTAAGTTTATTTTGTTACTCATAAGCAGCCACTTAATTGTCCTAAACAGTTATGAAAGCACATTATTGAAATGCAATTCATTTTTAAGTGTGTTTGTCTGACCATTGACGAAAGTAAACCCCCAGTTAAGGACCGTCATGTTAGTCAAGACCATACATCCCGCAAGGTCTCATGCAAAAGAGATGTACAAAACAACTAGTTTTGATAACAATGGAGATTGGGGCATTCTGAGGCGGGTGAAGAGTTGCTTTATCAACAAGGTCATAGCGAAGCGTGTATGGTTTGGCTTTTCACCCAGATGGCTCACTTGCAGCGTCTGTGGACTTGATGCGTTGGCTCGTGTTGGGACTTACGGTCGGGAAGAAGCATTCTTGCTTTGGAAGAAACATACACAAATTTGAAATCTAAAGTGACATATGTTGATGTAGTTGCAGCTGGACAAAGTCTTGCCACTGTTTCGTATGACACGACAATAACGCTATGATCAACCAAAAATGTTGAAAGATATGGATGTTGATTAAGGGGTCGTCTTTCTCCCTCCTTGTTGGTTCTCGAGATTTATGCTTCTGATAACCTTCGAGAGTGTGGATGGGCGGATTTAGCTTTTGTACTTGGGTACTTGTCATGCTTACTCTCTGCTAGATGGTAGTTGTTTCTCAGGCAGTCACTGAAATGTTTTTTACTTGCTTAAGGTGTAAACAAGATTATGTACTCGAATTCATCATAAAATACACAAATCAACGCAGCAAGAAGACTAGCATCAAAATAAACATGGAACTAAAATCCAACACTCATTCATGCACCCATAGCACTATACTTTCTTATGTTTTCAACCTTCTGCTGGTCAAAATGGGATAGTATTTTCAGCACGAAGTCAAAAGTGGGTAAGCGAACAACACATTAAACACTTCAGTGTGTCCGATGAATCAATTTTAATAACACATTTAAAAACTTTATTTTATAACACCATGCAAATAAAAAGTTTGCAAAGTAAAATACAGTCAGGATAAATTCACACGTTAAGTGATTATGCCACATAATAAACGGGTAGTGCATGATCACGTCAATCAAGCACTACATCAAAATTCAAAATTTCAGCCAAGTTCGTGCTGATAACCACCAACGAAACAAGAGGTGCATGACATACAACGCATAACGAGTTAAAATTTTACAATTCACAACCTCAATGACTACAACCTACAGCAGAAAAAAAAGAAGCTAATATCAGTCTTGACAAACAAGTCATTCCATGTGCGGATTGTAGGTTTAAACATTTCTATCATCTCAATCTCTTCTTTCTATCGTCTCAATCTCTTCTTTCTTCACAAAATCCGTCACTTGTTGGAGACTTCCTTTTCGATTTGCTCCTTCCTATAGGAGTCAATTAAGATTAACAAATCCAGTCACCATCCTTTTCTTTCCCATGAATTCTAATGTGTAGAAGTTTGCATGTCCCAAGCGGGCATGCCACGTCCATGCGTCATCAACCACAGAAGCTGCCAAACAAGCCGGTTTTGCAATCTTCAATGCTATTTTATACAACCTGTTTGCTGATCGTTGCACTTTCAACACAAGCGTCCTTTGTTCATTATAAACTTTCAGATAATCATTATGCAACCACACATCATACCCAGCTTCAGTTAATTGACCGAGACTAAGGATATTACTAGTTAAAGCTGGGATAAAATACACATCAGACACCATTAATTGGTCACCATTTTTGCATTGGAACAGAAGGGTACCTTTTCCTTTAATTTCAACCGCGGAGCCATCACCGAACCAAACCCGTCCCGTGACACTTTCGTTCAATTCTGCAAACATATTTCTTTCCCCGGTCATGTGATTACTTGCCCCGTTATCGAGGTACCACATGTCTCGATTGCTACTGTTCCGACTTTCATGCAATTTAGGAAACACTTTGTCCTCATTCAACATTACCATTGATGGCATGTTCTCTCCTTTAACACACACACACAAAGATCTTGTCTTCACATTACCCTCGACAAGTGCAACTCTCTTTGTTCCATTTTCTTCGTGTTCGAACATTCCGATGCGTAGTGCCCGTATTCTTGACACAACTCAGACATCAACTTGATGTGACTTATGTGATACCCACGCGACATTTCGGTTCGCAATTAATCCCCCTTCTTAGACGTTTCTTGCCAAATCGACTCACAACCCGACCCTCGGCCAATCCACAGTACCCCCTCGTGTGCTACCTCTACCGCCTCTGCCACCATTCCAGCCTCTACCACGACCACCAGGTGCCTTGCTATTTTGTTTACTCATTGTCTGGCCCTCCGCCTTTGTTAACAACAATGAGTTTTCCCCCGTCGACCCTCCTTGTCGAAGCCTTAACCTGTCTTCATAGGCTTTCAATCGACCTATTGCTTCCTCAAATGCGGACAATCTCTCTACATCCAGAATTGCTCCATTGAGGCAACAAGATGGATATATTTCTCGGTCACCGTATCAAAAAGTTTTCGAACTAGTTCTTCGTCTTCCAATGTCGCACCGACACTGTTATACTTCGAGACCATCCCGGATAACTTCCCCACATACTCGTCAATGGACTCACCGTCCTTCATTCGGAGTGCCTCGAACTCACTCTTCAACGTGTGCAACCTCGCCTTTTGAACTCGGTCTGCACCAACGAACCTGGTTTTCAGCGAATCCCACACTTCACGGGCTGTTTTCTTCTTGGCTACCTGCATCAAAATATCTTCCGGTATTGCTTGGAAGAGGAATGCACGAGCCATTTTACTTTTCTCTTCTCCCTTGTCACCGCAGCCACACCACTCAGGTTCCCCAATTAGTTCCCCAAAAACCTTTGACGGGCATCCATTAATAGCTACCCATCTTAATTGCCCCATGTCAGTATATTTTGTAGAAAGTCTCTGAGACCCGGACAACTGGCAAAGGTAATTAGGGTTTACTCTTTGACAGGGTTTGAGGAGTTATTGATACGATAACATTCATCTGAGGATCGAATTATTTTTGGGCATAAAATAGAACAACCTTGCTTCTTGATACCAATTGTGTCGATATAAAGAAGGCCTGAATGATGAAATGAGTGATAATAAAAGAAGGAAGAAACACTGATCTATGCTCACAACAAATCCGTCACTTGTTGGAGACTTCCTTTTCGACTTGCTCTTTCCTATAGGAGTCAATTAAGATTAACAAATTCAGAGGGTGATGGTAAGAAAGGTGGAAACATATCTTTAATTGACATTTAAAAACTTATTTTTCTGTCAATTATAAAGATTAACAAATGCACGAAATGCCTTGGAATGTACACAGCTCATATGTGCGATCTACGTTTACTAGTATTTTCCGACTATACGTGTCTTCTAAATTTCATTAGCTTTCGGTTTCCAACTAAGTGTGGATGACTATACAATCATCATCCGCCAGTAAGGTGCTGCAACTATGATCAACTAGTGCACATTTCCTGTAAATGAACCTTTGAAAAAAAGTTGTACCTTGACCCCAATAGACAGTTACACGAGTTCAGACTTCTATCAAAAATTGAAGCGCGGTTTTATTATTTTTAGGCTGTCTTCGTCAATATTTGGAATTAATTACATAAACTTTATCCACATTTTAATTCAATGTCTTTATGCATCGGCCATTTATCATCTCTCGGCTGCTTTCCCAAGTTGCTAGGAATATTTGAAAATGGGATGGTGCAATTATTAGAAATTCATTGTATATATAACTTTAGATGCCACTTAATTTCATTATTTCTGAAGATAAAATCTTAAAACCATGACAAGATATAAAAAACGCAGATATTAAAAGCTCTTTGATGCATGTGAATATTTTTTTAGCATGTGTCATAGGAATTGTTGAACTTTTTGAAAGTGGTATGTTTTTCTGTGCATTAACTTATAAGGATAGTTGATGTTGGTATATATGGCTACATCACACAACCACGACTCACTAACCAAAAAAAATGTGAAAACACCCTAATGTTATTATTAAATTTTATAGTTTTTCGAAATACCACACTTCTTTTGGAATGATTGGCCTAATAGAACTTGTAAAAAATATAACTTATGCTAACAGATGATAGAAAGCACGCAATTAATAGAAAAAGAACAATAATTTGATAGTAAATAACAAAGAACTTGCATACCTATGTTTCAGAGTTGAAACTCTGGACGAACGAGAGCCAAATCAGTATCATCGTAAAGCCAAACATACCTTAGAGAAGGTATCTTAAACACAAAACTGGTAACAGCATGGTCGCTAAAGGGACAATAACTCAGTTTCAGCTTTCTTAATTTTGGGCACCCTTTTGATAACTTCACTAGTCCTGCATCAGATTCTCCAATATGAGTAAGAGACAAAGACCTCAAATTAGCACCATACTTCCCGATATATTCCAAACCTACATCCGTCAATCCTCCATGCAAAAGAGTGATATCTAGCCGTTCAAGTTTTCTGCAACCCATTAGCATAGCTCTAACCCCATTTTCTAGCGGGAAATCTGTCATATTGTCTTCCTTACCCGTGAAGAGGTCCGATATATGGAAATCACGCAGATTCTTTAAATGAGTTCCTACACACTCGAGAGCTTCATTTGAAATATCTTCAAGCCAAACCTTTAAACACTCCAATTTAGTACACCCTTTTGCCAGAACAATCAATCCCATGTGGGTCACAGTCCCATAATAGGTAAGTTTGCGCAATTTCTTGCAAAACTTACCAATAACTTCCAATCCCCTGTCTCCACAAACATCTTGGGTAGATAGAACTTCCAAATTGGGACACCTCTCAAACAATAAACACTGGTAATGATCATCCAATCTGCTAAGTAAAAGTTTCAATTTCCTTATATGATTCAGAAAAGGGAGTACAGTTGAATATCGAGTTACTGCCAAATCACGTATACTTAATGAACGCGTGTTTGGGGGAAACTCGAAACCAACAAGCTCACTCTCCTCATCACAGATATATCCACCAAAATGTTCCAACCTAACAGCATATCTAAAGGCATCTCCTAGTTTACTTAGATAGCATTTTCCAATCTTCAACGATATTAATGAGTTACAACAGTTTTTTGCAAGAAGTGTAAGATCATCTGCATCGGACATTTTCATATTCTTCAAATTGAACATTTCCAAAACCGTGCTATTCAATGCCAACTGATGTAACCAAATCCCATCTTTCACATCAATATAACCAAAATATCCCAAACACAAAGTTCTCAACTGGTTACAATACTTAGAGACATGCCTTAATCCATCCGTCGTAAACCCTTTACACTTCTTAATCTTCAAACTCCATAAATCCTTACCACGTGTTCCCGCCAATGTCTCGAGATCTTCATCATGAACAACGAGACCACAAATACTAAGTTCTTTCAAACACCTAAACTCGAGAGATAATTGTTCAATCCATGGGGTGATTCGGATATCATAATCATCTTCTATAACATGAAAAGAAGATGGGGGACCTTTGAGTGTTAACGCCTCGATAAATGGGAATCTTTTACTTAAACGAGAAGGGTTGGAGTAAAGTGTGTGGACGGTTAGGCGCTTACGCGTAATGCCATCAATCTCACAGAACTTAGGGGAAACTAAAGAAACCGAGTTTCGGTCCTCAAAATTGTGTATATAAGGTATGACTAAGTCTAAAATTTCCTCCCCTGCTTTGGTTGTTTTGGGCTTGTGTTTGGTTGTAGTGGCTTTGCGAGTGGTCTTACGTTTGGTTTGGTTTGGTGTAAGGTTTCAAAATTCAATTAACTAACTAAAACTAAACACTAATAATCTCCTTTAAAAAAATCCCTAAATGAATGAAATAAAGGCTAACTAAACAGCTTAGCTAACCACTTGTGAAACCCTTTTTATCTTATAACAATCAATAGCATAGCCTAATCACAACCCCATAAAGATACAACATTTAATTCACTGAGACATTTTATCAAACACCTTGTGTGCAGACACAAAACCGAGCTTTGTTGCAACGCAATTCTTGAACATGAACAAGATCAGATCATTGAAAGAAGGCCGATTCTTAGTGGGTTTTTTTTTAAAGATAATTGTGTGTGTGTGTTTTTGATGGTGTAATTAGTGTGTGTGAAATGAAATGAATGAAAAACAGTCTCTGTATAGTTAGTCCGGTTCTTTTGGTTTTAAGCTTAGAGCATTAGTATTCGGCCGAGAAAATCAATCGAAAATCGAATCGAACTGATAAACTGAGCCAAACTGGGTCGAATCGAACTGAACCGACCGTATTCAGTTTGGTTTTCGGTTTATATATTTATGGTTTTCGGTTTCGGTTTTGCTTGCTTCGGTTCGGTTTGGGTCAAAACCAAAAAACACCTACACTGTCTAAACCGGTTTCGCTACGTTAACTTCGGTTCGATTTCGATTTTGCTAAGTTAACTTCGATTCGGTTATCGGTTTAGGTTTTTCTTAAAATCGGTTTTCGGTTCAGGGTCGGGTTTGGTCAGTTCGGTTTGGGTTTGACCCGTTGCTTAGCCCTAATTAGGTATCTCAAGCTCGTTTGTGCAATGAGAAAAGTGTTTTCATATCATTACTTTTTTCTCATAACACTACGTTTTCTCATAACATCAAAAACACCCCTCCCTCCATAACACTACATTTCTGTGCTGTCGCAAAAAAAAAAAAAAAAAAAAAATGCTAGGCCACGGCATCTTGGTCGCTGGCGCCGCCGTGTCGCGGTTTTAGGGACCATTTCGGGTGGGGGTGACGGCTCATGATTCGAAACGCGAGTGGCGGTGTCATTGCGGGTGGCGTTTTTTGAGACCATTTGAGCCATAGCTCAAGATACCGTATGCTCTTATTGATTAAGCATTATATTTTCATGTATTAAAATTGAACAAGATTTACACTTTCAATTCTTCCGATATTATGCTTTACGTCTTTTTTTTAATCATGGTTTTCGACACATTGCCTGACTAATTTATGTGGTTTGAACTCATCACCACACAGACTCAAATTAGGTAAAGCCCTTCCTTTTCAGGAGATTGACGTAGCCACTTTGCAACAAGCATGAATTGAATTTGAGACTTCACACATTTCAGAGTGATATCATTCTTGCAAGAAACATATGATAATCGATAATTGCATCGTCCTTTTGGACAAATCCAAAAATTCCAATAAACCCATTTCCATGAAAGGAAACAACTTGGCCAAACCAGCAGATTTGTACATCAAAATAAATCAAAACCTCCAAAAATAATTTAGATACGCAAAACACCACCGCAGATAAGTCATCGCACCGCGAGGTGTGGTTCATTTTGTTTCGGTGTAGATTTTTCTCTTGGTTTTTCATCTTCACCGGTGACTCCTCCACACCCTTGCTTACTTTAGTTACCCACCTTTTTAGTGTATTTTTTTAGTGTAAAGTGTTTTTACTATCAAGATCAAGATCCATAGTCATCTTTTGAGAGAAAATTAATAAAATAAAGTTAATTAAAATGAAAGTAAAAGTAGGTGAAAGATAGTTGATTTTGATATAGTTGGAAGACATCTGTAATCTAGAAATACTGACTAGGATTAATATTTAAACAAAACACAGCTGGAAAATAATAATGTTACAGTCCCGGTAGCCGGTTACTATGTTGGTTAAGGCGGAACAAATTTTGAAAGTACGTTGTTAAAGTCATGTAATAAAAAAGTAAATATTTCAAGTCAGCACAAATATGCAACACTAGTTTACCTAATAATCACTAAACTATTCACAAAAAACAAACATTTACGAGCATAAAAGGTCGATGTATGATACACACAACATGGACACACTAATCTCTAATCTTCATTTCTCACTTTTTACTTTCATTAATATCACAAAAACCCCTAGTTTATCAAATTCATCACTCAGCATTACACACTCTCTCCGTAGCACAACACGATTTCATCGATGTCCAGTAGAGACTCGTAGTTTCAATGAGAAACATGATAAAGACCTAAACGAAACATATGAATGGATAAAAAACCCTCACACAACACGGTTTCGGTTTTGTGTCGGTTTGGTTTTTTGGTTGTCGGTTTATTTTTGGTTTGGTTTTTCAGTTTTTCGGTTTCTATACGACTTATCAAGCTTTGCTTTTTCAAAGTCGATTTGGAATATATCTTAAACCAACACCTTCAAAGCTTTAAAGAAACAATTCAAATAAGAAAAACCAAAGACACAACAATGATAATAAGAAACAAATAACCATATAAAACCCTTAAAAAGTTATTTATGTGTTATAAAGCAACACAATAACAACGATAAAAACCTAATAAACATAAAAAAAACTCATAGAAGATAACTTATTATGTGTTATAAATGGCATGTATAAGAAGTATATGAAACAAAGAGTAGTTACTCGACATGATATAGTTAATCTAGCGGAGCATATTCATCGTCCATTAGCTTCGATCACAACTTATTTTTGTTCCCATGTTTATAAAGGTCGGTTCGGTTTATATCGGTTTTATTTTAATGCTAAAACCAAACCGAACCAAAAACTTTGGTTTTTCCAAAATCCGAAAACCGAACCATCGGTTTTTCAATCGGTTTCGGTTTTTTGGGTTTTGGTTCTTCGGTTTTTTTCGGTTTAGGTTCGGTTTTTCGGTTTCATGCACACCCCTAATGAATCATACTTGAAAAAAAACATAACTAAATGTACTCAACACAATAAACATAAGTAAATGTACTTAACACAAATCATATATGATTCACTACTGAATCATATATGATTCTGTATGAATCATATATGATTTATCATGAATCATATATGATTTGCTTAATCAATGTAACATGTGAAAATAAAAAGATTAATCAACGTAGCAAGTAAAAATCCATTTCATACCATATAGAATACCATTAGATTTTGCATAAAACTAGGTACTTGTTCAAACCTACATCAGTACTAGGATTCACAACATCTAAGTTACAAGAAAACATATCCAAAGTTAATCCAAAAAGTCAAAACCCTGATTGTTGGCCCTTGAACATTGAACTTGTGCAACATAATCTTTGTATCAATCTTGAACCTCATGCGCCTTAACAACGAAACCTGCTCCTCCAATTCTTCACAAATACTCCGCATTCGGCATGATTTTTGGTAGCTCTCCACTTCAACCTTGGGATGATTGATCTCATTTTAAAAACATCATCGTGGTGTGAATGTTTATGCTCTTTCAAACGCCTGGCAAGAAACTTTTTCTACAATAGAAAAGGAGAAAAACAAAGTAAAAAAGATGTACATATATCAAATGTCAATGTGATTCATTTATGAATCATATATGATTCATGTGAATCATATATGATTCATAGATGAATCATATATGATTCTCAATTAAAAACCTAAATACATCAGCAAAAAAACTCAAAACAAAACAAGAATCATACATGATTCTCAGTAAAAACTACTTAAGATACCAATCAGCAAACTAAATCTAAATAAGCATAAACTATAAATAAGCATACAAAATCATATATGATTCTCTAACAATAATCATTTAACTACTACTACTTCAATACAGAATCATATATGATTCTCCGAAAAACAAATAAGTATTCAAAAACACATATCATTATCCAAGAATAATAAAAAAACTTACCATGGCCAGCATGTTCGGATAGATTTGATGATGACGCGACCTTTAATTTGATCGTGGTGGTGGTTGGTGGGTGGTTGGTGGATCGTGGTGGTGGTGGTGTGTGGTTTAGTGGTTGTGGGTAGGTTGGGGGGGGTTGGGTGGTGGATTAGGGAAAATTATTAAAAACAAAAAAAAAACCATTGTGGGTGGGTGGTTTGGGGTGTGGGGGGTGGGTCGTGGGCGTTGGTGCGGGGGTTGGTGGGGTGGGGGGTCTCGTTGGGTGTGCCGTGGGTTGGTTGGGTTAGTATTGTGGTGGCGGTGGTTGGTTAGGATTTTGGGTTAGGGGGTGGTTGGGAAAAAGATTCCCCTTCTCATTATGGAGTAATTTAGGGGGAATATATTAATTGTTTGGGTTTAGGGGAGTGTGGTGAGATAGGGGGTGGGGGGGGGGTGTGGGTTTGGTAGGAATGGAGGGGATGGGTAAAATGGATATAATAAGAAATAATGAAAAGGGGGGGGGGGGGGTACCATGCTTGACGCTTGATGGGTTTTTTCTTTTTTTGGTTGGAAAATAATAAAATGAGGTTATAATCTTACACCATAGAAATTCTAGTTTTAGCATGGGAAACGGGGCCAGGGATTGGTTTCTTAAGGTTCCTCTGGTCAATGTGTTTTTTGGTCTTATAAAAGGACAATAACTTTTTGGGGCGATCATTATTGGATGCAAAATAAAATCGTTTTCCGGAAACCAAAATAAAAACTAACAAGTAAAAGATTAGTTATTAATTTTGGTTTTTATATGAACTGTTAATGTTTATGTTACAATTCATATTATGATTCATGTGGAGGATTTTTATTATGTTTTCAAAATGGGGTGGGAATCAATATGATTTAGGTTTTTGAGTAATAATATGATTTTTTCATATGTTCATTTTATCTAATGTAATTATGATTTTCTTTAAACTAAAATTTACACAATGGAGGAATTCTATTTGTAGGTAGTGGGGGGAAAACATGGGTTTTTTGTTTCCATTCACAGAGGATAGATAATATCCACTTTTAAAAGTGCGTTGGAACTTTTGGCTCGGGGAATGGCTTTTAAGGGGCGAAGACAGCTGAACCACGTAAACATGGGGCTACTAAACATCATTCATGACAGGCTCACCGAAAAGCAAACCGGGGACTAAATGGTTGGTAGTAAAACGGGATTCAGATTTGGGAGCAATGAACAAAAAGGGCATATTTGACGCAGTTAGATAATCATTTAAAGTGCGTGAACTTTGGCTCGGGAATGCTTTTAAGAGAAGACACAGAAGCTTACAATGGTTGTAACGGATCAAGATGGAGCAATGAAAAGGGCAATTGAAGCAGTTCTTACAGAATCTACACACAGATTATGCATGTGGCATATCATGCAAAAAGTTCCAGCAAAGGTATTTGAAAATTCATCCTTTAATATCATATCTGTGATGAATCATATATGATTCACCATGAATCATATATGATTCACATGAGAATCATATATGATTCATGGTGAATCATATATGATTCACCATGAACCATATGTGATTCTATTAGAATCATATATGATTCACTTACCTTTGCTTGCAATATCTCTTAAATCATATATGATTCATTTACAGATCTGTCCAGAAATATATGATGAAACTGATTTCAAAGAGCGCTTCGGCAAACTTGTGTGGAATATGTTCATGGAGCCGTTAGAATTTGAAGGAAAATGGTCAAAACTAGTTGAAGACTTTGGATTGCAAAACCACAAATGGATGACAAAGATGTTTGACCTTCGACACATGTGGTTACCGGCTTATTTTATTCACTCGCCATTGTTTGGATTGATGAGAACTACATCAAGATCTGAGAGTGAAAATGCATTCTTCAAAAATTTCACAAATCACGGGTCAACGTTGGTGAATTTCATGATGTGCTTCGAATCCGCAATGGAAAGGCAATGCTATAGGCAAGAAGTGTTGGACTTTAGAACGTTTGACTCGGCACCAAAACTTCATACAAAGTTAACAATTGAAATCCATGCGTGTAAAGTATACACTAGGACAATATCGTTACTTGTTCAAAAGGAAATATATGAAGGGTGTTGGGCATGCCAAATACAAGAGTTTAAAAAAGAAGAAGGTTGTGAGATCGTTAAGGTTAGAGACATAAGAGCAGGTGCTTATAGAACACTTTATACAGAGGAAGGAAAAGAGACGGTGATTCAAGAAAAAGACAAAGTAGTAGATTACAAGGTAATTTAAAAAAAAAAACTTGCCTACTGTTATATTCTGATGTAAGAATCATATATGATTCATGGTGAATCATATATGATTCATGGTGAATCATATTTCTAATAACTTTTCTTTTTCTTATGTTGAATAATTAGGTTGTGCGTAATCCTGAAGACGGTTCGGTTGAATGTACTTGTAGGCATTTTCTTCGTTATGGGTTTCTATGCTGACATGTATTTTGTGTTTTGAAGAATTGTAATGTTGAAGTGATTCTGATTTATCTCGACTTGCTTCATTATAAGGTGATTATGAGTAAATGATGTATTTTATTGTATGTGATGTATTTTGTTAAATCATTCTGAATATTCTTTGTTTTGTAAACAAAATCATAGGTGCTTCTGTTTAAATGGAGAATCATATATGATTCTGTAACAGCAAGGATTGTTGCACCTGCTGAAAAAGAAGCAGGAACTGCTGCTACTGCTACCAAACAAGAAGCGAGAAACACCGCTATGGAACAATTAACTACAGCTTCTTGAATAGTTTTGCGTTTTCCAAATCATACTTTGTTTAGATTTGTTTTTTCTTTATTTTTCTACATTGGTAACAAATGTAATTGATGGAGTGTTTGGGCATGTCCAACACTTTAGTATGTTTTTTGGCTTGGGTATGTCCATTGCCTGCATTTTTGTTAAGAATCATATATGATTCAGGAATCACATCTGAGTCTACTGGAATCATATATGATTCTACAGGTTTTATATCCGAGTCTACAGAACAAGCAACTATTGTTGGAAAAGTGCTTTGAAGATCTAAATTGAATTACTTTATGTTTAATGCTCTAGCAGATTTGGTATTTTAAAGTGTTTTGTAGAATCATATATATATATATATATATATATATATATATATATATATATATATATATATATATATATATATATATATATATATATATATATATATATATATATATATATATATATATATATATTGTTCTTGTAGAATCATATATATAATGTTCTTGTAGAATCATATATGAATCATAGGGGTGAGCATGGTTCGGTTTGGTTCGGTTTTTGTATAAAACCGAAACCGAACCAAAAAATTTTGGTTTTTGATTTTTAGAAACCATTCGGTTTCGGTTTTGTGTCGGTTTGGTTTTTCGGTTGTCGGTTTATTTTCGGTTTGGTTTTTCGGTTTTTCGGTTTCTATACGACTTATCAAGCTTTGCTTTTGCAAAGTCGATTTGGAATATATCATAAACCAACACCTTCAAAGCTTTAAAGAAACAATTCAAATAAGAAAAACCAAAGACACAACAATGATAATAAGAAACAAATGACCATATAAAACCCTTAAAAAGTTATTTATGTGTTATAAAGCAACACAATAACAACGATAAAAACCTAATAAACATAAAAAAACTCATAGAAGAGAACTTATTATGTGTCATAAATGGCATGTATAAGGAAGTAAAGAAACAAAAGTAGTTTACTCAGACATGATATATGTTAATCCTAAGCGGAAAAAAAAAAAAGCATATTCATCGTCCATTAGCTTCGATCACAACTTATTTTTGTTCCCATGTTTATAAAGGTCGGTTCGGTTTATATCGGTTTTATTTTAATGCTAAAACCAAACCGAACCAAAAACTTTGGTTTTTCCAAAATCCGAAAACCGAACCATCGGTTTTTCAATCGGTTTCGGTTTTTTGGGTTTTGGTTCTTCGGTTTTTTTCGGTTTAGGTTCGGTTTTTCGGTTTCATGCACACCCCTAATGAATCATACTTGAAAAAAAACATAACTAAATGTACTCAACACAATAAACATAAGTAAATGTACTTAACACAAATCATATATGATTCACTACTGAATCATATATGATTCTGTATGAATCATATATGATTTATCATGAATCATATATGATTTGCTTAATCAATGTAACAGGTGAAAATAAAAAGATTAATCAACGTAGCAAGTAAAAATCCATTTTATACCATATAGAATACCATCAGATTTTGCATAAAACTAAGTACTTATTC
Source organism: Tanacetum coccineum (assembly GCA_026074375.1). Classification (NCBI taxonomy): domain Eukaryota; kingdom Viridiplantae; phylum Streptophyta; class Magnoliopsida; order Asterales; family Asteraceae; genus Tanacetum; species Tanacetum coccineum. The sequence goes on along the minus strand of BQNB010047206.1, from coordinate 2,214 downwards.
AAACCTACATCAGTACTAGGATTCACAACATCTAAATTACAAGAAAACACATACAAAGTCAATCCAAAAAGTCAAAACCCTGATTGTTGGTCCTTGAACATTGAACTTGTGCAACATAATCTTTGTAGCAATCTTGAACCTCATGCGCCTTAACAACGAAACCTGCTCCTCCGATTCTTCACAAATACTCCGCAATCTGCATGATTTTTGGTAGCTCTCCACTTCAACTTTGGGATGATTGATCTCATTTTAGAAACATCATCGTGGTGTGAATGTTTATGCTCTTTCAAACGCCTGGCAAGAAACTTTTTCTACAATAGAAAAGGAGAAAAACAAAGTAAAAAAGATGTACATATATCAAATGTAAATGTGATTCATTTATGAATCATATATGATTCATGTGAATCATATATGATTCATAGATGAATCATATATGATTCTCAATTAAAAACCTAAATACATCAGCAAAAAAACTCAAAACAAAACAACAAGAATCATACATGATTCTCAGTAAAAACTACTTAAGATACCAATCAGTAAACTAAATCTAAATAAGCATAAATTATAAATAAGCATACAAAATCATATATGATTCTCTAACAATAATCATTTAACTACTACTACTACTTCAATACAGAATCATATATGATTCTCCGAAAAACAAATAAGTATTCAAAAACACATATCATTATCCAAGAATAATAAAAAAACTTACCATGGCCAGCATGTTCGGATAGATTTGATGATGACGCGACCTTTAATTTGGTCGTGGTGGTGGTTGGTGGGTGGTTGGTGGATCGTGGTGGTGGTTGGTGGGTTGGTGGTGATAGAATAACAAAAAACACTTGTGGTGGTGGTTGGTGGGTGGGTCGTGGTGGCGGTGGTGGGTGGGTCGTCGTGGCGGTGGTTGGTAGATCGTGGTGGCGGTGGTTGGTAGATCGTGGTGGCGGTGGTTGGTGGATCATGGTGGCGGTGGTTGGAAGATCCATCAATGGAGTAATTTGGGGGGAAAATTAGGGTTAGGGTTAGGGGATTGAGAGAGATAGTTTGTGTGTGTGTTTTGGTAGAAGAGTGAGAAATGAAAAAATAAAAATGACCATCTTACCCTTGATGGGTATTTCTTTTTTTTAAAATAAAAAATAGGGTTTTAATCTACACCATAGATCTATTAGATATGGAAGGCCAGGATTAGTTCATTAGGTCTATGCCATTTTTTGGGTCTATAAGGAACTTTTGGCATCAGAATTTAAGATGTTACACTTAATGCTCCTTAACTTGGTCAGTTTGGACCTCTACCTTAATGTTTCTTGTTTTTGTCATGAAAGTGTTATCAATAACTTGTTATAAATTGAAATAGGGCTGGTCACGGTTCGAAACCTGATCGGACCGAAAATCGATTTGATCTAAAACACTGGACCGACGACCGGACCGAAATGTTCGGTCCATGTTTGGGTCAGTCCGGTCCAACAAAGCATAATGGCCAGTTTTGCGTAAGACCGAACCGGACTGAACCGGACTCAAGACCGAATAGGAGGAAAAGAATGGACCGAGGTAGAGGTGTACAGAAAAACCGGTTCATGAACCGAACCGGGGAAAAACCGAAACCGGTTTTTTTTTAAACCGGTTTTTTTGAAACCGGTTTCCCTCAAACCGAACCGGCGGTTTGTAACCGGTTTTAAAAAAATCGACCGGACCGGGTTGTAAACCGGTTAAAACCGGTTTTTAACCGAACCGGTTGCATAAAAACCGGTTAAACCGGTTGACTAACCGAACCGATTTTGCATTTTCTATATGAAAAAACCGGTTTATAACCGAACCGGTTTTAGTCAAAACCGGTTTTTTGACTGGTTGACTAAAACCGGTAAACCGAACCAGTTTAAAAAAAAACCCGAAATGTTCACCTCTAGACCGAGGACCGGACCGAAATATGTTCGGTCTGGTTTCATTCCGGTCCGGTCCACGGTCTATTACAGGCGGCCCAAATAATTGAATTATTTGGTCCTGTTGTTGTTTTGTTTGTCTATATCAGTTTTGGGGTTAATTTGATGTTGGACCCAAGACCTAATGCTCCTTATTTTGGTGCCAACTCATTGGTTATGCTGTGTTCGTCCTGATTGCTTTGATATGAATGTATGATGCTTCTAAATCTGGATCGTTAATTCTTTTGGCCGTGCTCGTGTTTATCGAATTAGTTTTGGGGTCAGTTGGGTTTTC
>BQNB010047205.1:0-39248 GCA_026074375.1 Tanacetum coccineum | reverse complement strand
AAAATTGTTTAATCTATTTATAAATTGTTTTAATATTTATATATACTTTTAAATACATTTTATAAATTAAATAAGACATAAAGCCATATTAAAAAATTAGGGTCGACAATGTCGACCCTAAATGTCGACCCAAACTTATTTTGTTGACTTTGAGGTTTTGGTGAATAATTGTGGGCCCCCTGCCTTATTTAGGGTCGACTATGTCGACCCTAAATAATTCTCGACCCAAAACCAGCTTATTGTTGTAGTACACAATCTTAGAAGTCATACCACATTGCTTGTTTTCCCAACAAGAATGAACTCATATAGTATCGTATTCACCCCTTTTGACAAACAACAATCCAGTATCAGATAGAAAGGACCAAGAAGAAATAACGTGTAACAAAAATAAACTATAGATACATAAACCAGAATATTTAAGTTGTGAAAAGAAATTGTTTTCAGATATAAATATATGTCATAGTCTTCAAGGCCAGTTGAAACTCCATTGTTATATAAGTTCCATTACCTAAATGAACAAAATAAAAATTTGTTACTTTAGACGCTCTTTTTTAAAAAGTATAGGAGATATGGTATTCGATACACCATAGTTGTATCAGCAAGCAAATGTCTCCAACATAAAACTTAAATCAACCAATGAAAAAAAATTATATAACAATACATCCACCCGTGACCCATCTCACTTAATCAATGCTTCACAACAACTCTCACACAATACACAAAAACTACCCCAAGAGTGTATCAACAAACTCCATTTCAACCATCAAAACAAAACCAAAACCCAAATTTGTATAAAATCCATAGATAGATCATCAGATCTGAAGCCAACCTTAGATATATGCCACTTTTTCGTCTTGATAAAAGTGGGTTAGACTACCTTCATAATGTTCAACACACGAGGTGAGTTATTCCATTAGTGATAATTATGATAAAGTGCAGTTCAAGTTTTTTGTTATGTGTTTTGTGTTGTTTCATAATATGTTATTTGTTATTTATGAATGACAAGGTTGTTTGCCATCTAGGCTTTAGCTATTGTTGGAATTTTGATGTTTATAACAAGTTGTAGTAGTAGTTGTGGGTTTTGTTAATAATATAAAGAATAATAAGTTTATGATTGTAACAATCTATCTTATTGTACACAAATTTGTTCAAAGTTGTGTTATAGTCTGTGTGCTTTATATGTTGTTTGAAAGTGAATTTTGTTTAATGTACGTGTCTAGGAATTTTTATGGTTCAGTTAGATAAGCAGACATTGTTGTTGTTAGTTAGTTAGATTAATAACGAATGACGAGGTTGTTTGTGATCTAGTGATTCATTAAATTTTGATGTTGCAATTATATGCTATCTCTACTGCATGTCTCCCTATGTTAATAATGAATGCTTTGTAACATTCCAGGTGGAAGATTTTAACGATAAGGGTAGTTGATGTTCGCGTGATTTTTTAGGTTGTAGTTATTGTTATTTTAAGGCTAATGTAAAAACAAGTTGAAGCTGTGATCTGTTCTTATTATAGTAATAATTAGAGTTAACATGAGATTTGTATAATTAGGGTTTTATACTCTCTTACTGATTAGTTAGTTTTGGAGATGCCACTGATCATGTTTGGTTACATGTTCCTTGTTATAGGGTTTAGTTCTGTACCCATGGTGTTGAAGACTTGGCATCAATTAATGCGTGGGTCGAAGGTGTTGTCACACCCGACAACGCGGAATCACAGGATGCGATGGAGAATTGATAATCACAACACAGGATACAAGATAGAGAAATACTAAAATGCATTCAATAATAGTGTCGTGACATTCCTCGACCGCAAGTAGCACTTGGGTGAAGATCCATCAAAGAACACATCACATAGTCAAAGTTCACAATCCAAATTTCCCACGCAGGGGATAAAGCTAGTCTCCAATTAACATAATTCAAATGCTCAAAATCCAACAAATAACAAATGCAAGTCTCTCAGAAGATTGATCCATACAGGATGCCCTTAAGGTCTGCTAAAGTTCGCAATAAAACTTCACTGATCATTAACATTACCTGAAAATGATACTTGAAAAGGTCAACATAAAGTTGGTGAGCTCGTAGGTTTGATTTCAACCCAGTTGATGTGCCATAGTTTAAAAGGTGGACAAATATGCAATATGACAATGAATACATGCAATAGATAATGTGTCAACGTAGCAACACATGCTAAACATATATACCAACAATCTCAAAGACTCGAGTTTCTAAGTTCACACGCACCTAAAGCCTACCGGCTGGAGCTAAACATAGAGCAGAAGATCACAAGTTCACGAGTTCACAAGACCACAAGATCACAAGATCACCTCACAATACCACATATGATCCACATACAAGTTCTCTCGTCATTCACATAGCAGTCATAGGCATATAGCATTGTCCAAAAAGATAAAATTTTCGCACAGTAAGAAAACAAGTTCAAAACAGATTTGAGTATCATTTTCTCCCAACGGAAAAGAGTAAAAAATGAGGCTACGAGAACTCAACTTAGGCAAAAGGTGATAGGTAGCAAAGATCTAGATCAAACAAGAAAGTGCAACGACGTTCGGTCACGACCGAGTCTAGTTAATGTTCAATTTTAGATTTACTTCCAAAAATGTTTTCAAGGTCGATGCATAGAGGTCAGATGCGTTGTACTGTTACCCTTAACGTTATTAGTGGTGTGATGGTTGACAACTTAGATTCAACAATAACATGTTCTAGCTCGTACCTTAGTATATAATATACATATACTATGTAAGTATCAATAGTTAAGTAATATAGAAAGACTCAAACAATAGCTATTTAGGAATATAATTCGGTAAGTTCATTCGATAACCTTATTTACTTTAATTATATGTATAGTTATAGGAAATAGAAACGTTTATTCATACTAAGTGACTTGGAGAAGTTTTATATTTTATAATTATAAAATCTATATTTTTCGTCTTTTAGTCGACTTAATACAATAATAAGATTTTATTATTTGTCGTAAAAGTAGGTTTTGAAGTAAAAATTCAAGTATAGGATTTTTACGAAAATTTGGCGTGACCCGTTCGTTTACACAACGTTTCCTAAGGTTTCATACGTAAATTTCAAACACTTTTTCCCATGTTCGTCACCTTCAAAAGTTCATTCGAAACATTTAAAACAACTAGTTCTAGCTTATTGGGCCTTGAGGCCCAATAGAGGCCCAAAACAATATTTTCAAGTTCCAAGATTCGATTTAGGTCCAATATCATATATAATATCAAATATGAGTCCGAGAAATAAATCACAACGTAAGCCAAGACTTACGGACCAAGACCAAGCCATGGTTTGACTTGCCCTAGTGGGTCGCGGCCTAATTAGTCCAAAATAAGCTATCCGTAGCTTATTTCCAACTCGTTAAGCTTCGTTAGACGAAACATATCATACTAAACTATAACCAAAAGCCACAAAAATAAACCGGACCACAAAAGGCCCACAATAAGCCACGGATTATCGGGCTTTTAGATTGTGGGTCATAATAAGCCCAAAAACAATCCATTAAGCTTTAAATAAGCTACTTAGTTCCTTTAGATACCAAAATATGTTATCAAATAAGCTCACAATAATAAGATACCATAAGTAAATAACCAAAATCACTTTCCTTATACCCTCATTCCAGCCGAATGTTAATAAGTTCCAAAATAAGCCGAATATGGTTATTTTTATGCTAGATCAAAAATAAGCTATATAGTATCTAAATGTTTTTCAACCATCACAACCACGACACCATATGTATTTACAACTCTATGAATGACCGCTTCAAGTGTATCCAGGTTATCGAGTAACTCACGTCTGTACGCACTAGGTTCACAGCGCGTGAAGTCTTCGAAGTCTTGTTGCCAACCTTGATTCAGAAGATCCGTTGCATTTACCCCTTTTGAGGCAAGAAATTCCTTGAACTGTGTTCTGAGTGCTTGAAGACAAGTCTTTGCATTAACCCCATGAAGATTCTCTCTTTCAAGTTGTAGCCTTAACTGATCCAGATTATGAAACATCTTCAATTTGAAAGTCTGATGCTCTTCACCAAAGAATGAGCGAAATGCTGGTTTAAATGCATCAACAGCATAAGGCGAATTAAGGAGATAGAGATCATGAAGATGTGTCTCGAGTTGTTCAAACCATGTCATGCAGATGGAGTGCCTTTGTTTTGCGAGCCGTTGCGTCAGTTGAAGCTCTCTCTCTTTTGAATTAGAATTAGAAGATTCCATTGAAATTCGATGTGTGAAATAAAATTAAGGATCTTAAGTAGATAATGTGATTGATGTTGAGGTTTTAAATGCAATTAACGTTCACGGGATTTTACAAGTTTATGATTAAAACTGATAAAAGATTAACGAGATTTTACAAAATCAATAGAAAACCGTGAATGAATAATCGTTCGATGTTAAGGTAGGTTTGTTGTTTGATTAATGCAGTTTAAGTCCTTCTTGATGGTTTTGGTTTTGGTTTATGGTTTGTTGATTTGTTTGAAATTCGGCGCAGTTGGATTAAAATAAATAAATTTTACCCTATTACCAAAATCTAAATTTGGTGTAAAAATAAGCTAAAAAGGCTAAAGAAAAAGTTATATTTTACTTAATTTTTCCCGCCAAAAAGTGTCGCAAAAAAGGTGTCGACCAAAATTTTTTTTACCATATTACCAAAATTTGAATTTGATGTAAAAATAAGTTAAAAGGCTAGAGGAAAAAAGATTACAAATTACTTAATTTTTCCGCCAAAAAGTGTCGTTAAAAGGGTGTCGCCTGGATATTAAGCAAACCGCTGCGTATGGGATATTAAGCAAACCTCCTCCTTAAATGTAGCAAATCGCTGCCTATCTAGAATAAGCAAACCGCCGTGACTTAAAGCAACTCGCCGTCTAAATATTTTATTCAAACCACTGCTGAATTGAACAACTCGCCTTGTATTTAAATAATCAAACCGCCGTTTAGTACTTAAGAAAACCGCCGCTTACTTTGGCAACTCGCCGTCTCTTTTACTAATTCGCCGGCTATATTTTAATATTCAAACCGCCATGGAAATTAAATTTTTGGGCAGAGTGACGTTTCCTTTTTGCTCAATATAATATTCAACTCGCCTTGACCTGTCAAACCGCCACAATACAAGGCAAACCGCCGGCTTAAAAAGCAAACCGCCGCCAATTTAATTGATTATTATAATCAAACCGCCTTTGACCAATTCCTTAAATTCCGGATCTTGTCTCCTATCTTGTCAAACCGCCGGCTAGAATACTAATATTTTAATCAACCCTCCACGAAGAACACAAGGACGAATTGACCAAAATTAACTCAAATAAGCTTTTTATCCACGAATCTAAGCTATAACTTGTAGTCCTAAGTAGGCATATGAAGATAAAACATACATTAACATGTATTTCCTTGTGATTCCTTAAAAACAAAGCAACCCTCCACTTAGAACACCAAACTTTATTAGCTTATAAATCGAACTTAGAGCTTGTATAACACACAAAATTGTTACAATCTAACCTTTATGAGTTGATAGAGCAAGTAACAACCAAGATTAACACACAAATAAGCCCAAAAATAATTTTGAGCCGTGGCCTTTTTTGCTTCAAAATGAACCACGAATTTGCTCTTGTTTAACCATAATAATCAACCACGAATCTACCGGTAGCTCTAATGCCAGTTGTAGGTTCCCAAATTCACACAATCATGTATAGATCTAGAGAGATCTAGAGAGAGAAAGTTAGAGAGAGAGAATGGTAGAGAGAAACTAAGGAAAACACACTAAAGAGTGTGTGTAAAATAAATAGATGCTTACCTCTTCCAAAGTTGGAAGAGGTATTTATAGTTCTTACAAAACACCGGGTATTAGTACACGGTTCAATACCGAAAGTCGTACGTTTAACTATTAAACTACGAGCTATAATGAACAGTAAAATACACGGGGTGACCGAGTCTTTTTCTAATATCTAACATATATAATCGATATGACCATTATAACAAACATAGGTTTAAACATGGGTTAATCCTAGTGCCTCTTATCTAGCAAATCCTAATACTCACTATGCGGTCTCGGGATGCATCACAAAAATAAGTTCTAGAATTTAATACACTATCGGTACACTCATGTAATTTAATACCGATACCAATGCTCCATAAAAGGCGACAAAGACTATACGTACACATCCGTAACGACGGAATAGACACATATGACTTCATTCGAACCTTAACTCAAGAAAGCTAAAGGTATAAACTATCTTGGGTATCAAAAATGGATACCTGAATTCTTATAGATCTAAAGGTAAACCTTACATTTTTGGGGTGGAATTTTGAGAGTTTTTGTGCTAGTCATATATATTCCTATCCATGAGACGTGATTAATACTCAGTTTTTGTTAGTAAATGTCATAAAAAAAATTAAATTTTGGTTAAAATTACCATCTATGCTATGTTTCGATATATTACCCTTCATTTTAAGGACAAGGCAAATGTTAATTAAAGGCATAGTTTCTAAGGCCTATTTCCCCATACACTTAAGTTGAACATCGCCATCGATGTTCATAAAAGTACCCATAAAACGAATAAAGGGAAAAGAAAACAAGTAAAAGAAACTAGTACTCCTATGGTTTTCTCAATAATGGAGAAGAAACATGCGATAATTGGTTAAATCATCCTCCAAGAATCATCATATGAAACTTCCTAAGAACTTTCAAGCTTCTTCTCATCAAATATAACTTGTAAATTAAAGACAAAGACAACTACACTTGGCGTAAAATCGGCAGGATAATGATATATACAACGAAACTTTAGGGTTGACTCTATAAAAGCAGTAAAGATAGGATTAAAGTGATGATATAATCATAGGTTTCTGCATGTTTACAATAAAATTACAATTGTTAGATATTGCACAATTTATTTTTTGAAAATAATTGAAAATTTTCATATTTTCACATGGCTGGAGGCGTGACGCCGTCAGGATAAATCCTAACGCCGTCTCCAGCGTCTATGAAAATTTCTTCTTCGTTTTTCTTGAAAAAAAATTTGCATGCAATTTTATTAGTTATTTCCTACATAAAATATTGCATAAAACCTGAGATTAATCATTACAATCATATGACTCGAAACTAACATGAATTAATCTAAACAATATATTATAAATGTTTGAATTGGTTCTTATAAACCGGATATTTCCCCCTACACTAATTTTATGCAAAATACCTTTGACTGTAAATAAGACGAAGTTAAAAACAAAACAAAGCATGATTACAAAATAATAAAAATATAAAAGAATAAACTAGAAAAATTAAAATACAAGACACTCCTAAATGCGAGAAAATAAATATTAGGTTGCCTCCCAAAAAGCACTTTCCTTTATTTATGAGTCTTGTAGCTAGACTCGAAGTCACACGTCCTTACGTGACTTCTCCTTCATCTTTCACTTCTCTTTCCACCTTCACGAGTGCAGGACACTTATTTTTGAAAGTTTTGCTCCTTCATTGGTCAAACTTCATCTCCTTTTTCGGGTGAAGTTTTATCCTTTCCTCCCATTCTAAAACTAGCCTATTTACGGTCATAGTAGGGGCTATAGGCTATATATCGCTCTTAATCCCCTTCTCGATCCTACAGAGGGATTCAAGTATCCTATGGAAACTCATCTTACTCTTTCCAGATCTTAAAGTTATGGTTCCTTTATCAAACTTGATCACGGCTTTAGCTGTAGCCAAGAACGGTGTTCCTAAGATGAAGGGCCTATTTTCTTCCTCTTTTATATCTAGAATCATGAAGTCAACGGGGTATACATTAACTAATATGTCCTCTGCTATTCCTAAAGGGTAGATATACGAATGGCTAGCTAGGAAGAGTCTAATGTTCGTCTCAGTGGGCCTTTTATCGGTTAGTCTCTTGTAGATGGAGAGAGGCATGATGTTTACGTCGGATCCTTGGTTGACTAAGGCATTTAGGTGTTTTAAACCTTCTACATTGCATGGTATTTCAAATTTCCTCTAAAGTCCTCCTTCCTAGTTATCTTTTTCTTAAGGATTGCTTCATATACGGGTCCCTTAGGTAATAAATTATAGGTCTTTCATTTCATTTTACCTACTTATGTTGCTGACAAAGTCTCATTAAACCTTTGATTTTTGATAAGGCCCTCAACTAGTTTCTCATTGATTTTATGCTTTAGATAGTATCCTACGGACTGAGAGTTGGGTGTCTCCCCTGATTTTTCTTCGTCAATCTTTTTGAGCTTCTCCTCAGCCCTTTTGATTAGCTTGTCTCCAGTCGCATTTTAAGCTTCATTCTCCGTATCGACTTCCTTTGGAGATACAACTGCTTATGATTTGTCAGGTTTTCCACTGATCACTTCATCTTTGGTGCTCTTTTCCTCTCCTGTCCTGACAAGCGAGATGGAATTGACGTTTTTAGTAACGGGGTGCCTTGCCTCTTCTCTAATTAGCACTTTCTCTGGAGTTCTGTTGACTGTGAGTTCTTTAAGAAGTCTGAACATCTCTGTCATTCTGTTGTTGATCTCTTCCCTTTGTTTGAAAATGGCCCATTTTCAAACCTCTTAATCCTTTTGGTGTGTGCTGCCATGTAGTCTAGTACTCGAGCCTCAAAAGTAGATTCTAGTGCTTGGGGTTGAGGGTATGTACCGATACATTCACGGAAAGTGAAAGAGTTCTGCCTTGGTGGCTTATTAAGGTTTCGTGGGTGAGGGATTGAGGAGACTGCTTTAACGTATGCTTAAAGGACGTGTGTTGAGCTTGCTTTAGGGACCGGTTGTGGTCCTTTTAGAAGAAAGTTAATATGGTCTTCAAGCTCAAGAAGTCTTCGTTTTTTTTTATAAGTAACATAATACAACATGGAGGTTTATAACACGTACCCCTACACTTGAGCTTTTACATGCTCGATATTTACAATCTAACTAATGACCCATATTTAGGAGGATCAAAAATAAACATGTAGATCATTAGACAAACAACATGGGGGTATTGACTTAACTATTCATCCTTTTCTACCGCCCATTCCTTTCGCTAATAAATACTACCGATGAATCCCATCGTCCTAAAATTGTATTTACAAGGATAGACAAAGCAAACCGGTACTCAATAATTAACTTGGGGTTAAAACAATAATGTTATTAAAGGTGATTAAAAATTAGGTAGGCTAAGGCTTTTTGGGTGTAAAGATTGGTGTAAGGGTGTCAATGCTCTTCATTAATAGTTTGGATTAACCAAAAAATTACAAGAACCGTGAAAAAGGATAGGCTCGGAGGGTTGTACTAATAGGGTATTCCTAAACAAAGGTGAGTGCATGGCAAGGGTGTGGGATAGTTATATGATCGAGGTGACCATCATAACAGTTACAGGTTTAAAACATGGGTTATTCCTAATGCCTCTTATCAAGTAAATCCTAATACTTACTATGCGGTTTGGGAATGCATAAAAAAAACATGTTCTACGGAATAGACACATGTGACTGCTCACTCCTTAACTCGAGCTGGGTAAAGATAAAATCATCTTGGGTTACTGATAACACTCAAATTATACATATTTTTATATGCGTTATCAATGATTATATATATATAAATTGGTTAATTATAAGAACTTTTGGTATAGAATCGAGTATATTTGCTATTGTAGGTTCTAAGTATGTGTCATGGAAGAAAAACAGAAGAAAATACAAAGATTTGAAGCTTAAATGAAGAAATATCTGAAGATAAAGAGCTCCGACACTCCTGTCCATGTTTTTTGGCCATAACTTGAGCAAACGAATCTCATTTTTACCCGATCTGGCGGCCACGCTTTCCCGGAAAGAAATTCCATCCACAACTTTTGGTTTTTGGTCCAAGAACTGAAAAGGTATCAAAACCGCCGCACAAATAAAATTGTGCGGCGCCACTTTTCACAAAATCCCAAGTACGGCGCACAAATAAAAATGTGCGCCGCACTTTCAGTCTGCAACATTAAAAACATGAAGTTAGCCTCAAAAACGTCCACATACAAACCATTCTATGTCCCCAAGCAAAATCTACCCTATAAATACCCCCCTAAAAAAAAAACTCCAGGGAATTTCATATCTTCAAACATATTACACACACACTCTCTAAATCAATTGGAGAGAAGGAAGGAATGGTGATGATCTTAGGGTCCGATGATCCAAACACCCCTTTTGATCCACCATATCACCACTACCTCCATAGCCATGAATTTACAAAGGTGCACCACCATTTATAGACCTCCATTCATCACTATTACATAACCTAAACTCATCACTTGAAGGATTCACACTAAATCCTTCTGAATCACCACCATAAACCTCGTTGCCAAATACTCCATTTGGTGACACGTTTTGGATTCCCTGAAGACACGTGATATATCCTCATGTTGATTCAGTAGCATAGGTTGTTGGTTGATCATGGATACTTGGGTTGTTGGATTAGAGATTGTTTTGGTTGGAATATTGGTTTTGGTACTTTATAGTCGAATTACTCACATAAACGGATTTGGTACATTTCTTTACTAATAATATTGATATGCCAGATGAGTTTAATTTTATGTTCTGTTTATTTGGTTTATTGGTTTGGTCATGATATTATTAGTGTATTGTTACTTGGACTATATTGCAATAACTTGTGAAATATGAATGCTAAGAATTCGATATTGTTTAACTTGATCATTATTTTATCTTTGATTTTTCATGCAATAGATAATAGGTCGAAAGTGCTCTATTGTCCTTCATGAATTTCGCTTTGTCTGTCTATAACAATTCGGTGCTAATCTTGTGAGAATTGATTAGTAAATCTATAAATAACCCAAGTAGAATAATTTTTAAGACCCTTCCTTATGTTGACTGACCGGGTTGGGAGGAATTCATATGTATGCATATTTGATATAAACCATTCTTAATGCGCTCGTGATGATGTAGTATATAGGCCGAAAGGATTCTATATTATCATTGGTAGATATGTTTGTTATGGTAATTACCCGTTATTCATGACTTGCATGATTTGTTTATATAAAGTTTGCAAATATATCTTTTATGCTTGGTATCTTGCTTGCTTTATACATACGTTTTGGCTTTATGATCCGTGACAATCATTTAGTCTTGTTACTTGATAAACAATCTGTGAATTGCTACAAATCCCGTGGAACGACCTGGACTTACCTAATACTATATTACACTTGAATAGGGTATACTTGCCCAAATGTTGTGTTTTTAGTCAAAATCGGTATTTCTAGTATTAAAAATTAAAAAACTTGTTAAAAACACACTCAAGTTTACTTATCGCCAGCGGGGATTTGTTTAGTTATTTGCAGATTGTTTGCTAGTCTTGTGCATGTTTCATGTGTTTAAATCTCTTAAAATCTTTAAAATATGTCTACTCTTGCAGAAAGTACGACGCACAATTAATTTTGTGCGTCGTACTTCCCGTGTTCCCGTTTCTTATTTTGCAGGTTTATACCCGAAGTGCGCTGGTTTCACACCAAAATCGCCGTACTGTTTTACAAATCAACATTGTTAAACTCGCCGTACCGTTTTCTGGCAAACGAAACCCAAAAATCACTTTTTTTAAGAAGTACGCCGCACATAAAATTTGTGCGCCGGTTTTCCTGAAAACCCAAAAAGTACGCCGCACTTTACCCAAGTACGCCACACTTTCTGCAGGATTTTCACCTGCTGAATCTGATTTAAAACCAAAACCGAAACTCAATCAAAACCCCCAAATTTCTAGTCTCAGGTATATGATCATTTGAAATTTTATTTTATTTGATTATACGCCTTGTAAATGTGTGAATAATTAGTTTGTCATTACTAATGAAAAAATCCAAAAAGATTTTTATTTCTGAGTTATTTTGCTTTCTTCATGTTTATCTTGTTTTATGACATATCTTTGTTAATATAATAAGTCATGTGTTTAATTTATATTGTATCTGTGAAAAAATAAAAAGTTCAAATTTTGAAAATTTGTAGTAAGTACGCCGCACAATTAATTTTGTGCGCCGCACTTTGCACCTGCAATAACAAAAAGAGTCAGTTTTGTATAAAAATAAATCATATGCATTTTCGTTTTATGTTATGTGAATACTTGTTAAATGTTTTTATTTATTTATGCATCTTAGTTTGCTTGTTTATGTGTGTTTGTTCGCATTATTTAATAAAATGTCAAAATCAATAAAAATCTAAAAAGAAGTTTTATTTTTTGTTCTTATCTGTGTGTTTGTATGACTGTTTATGTGTTATGAGTTATGTGTTTTATTTTATGTTTGCATGTTTGATTGCTTGCGTAATTATAAGTATTGCCATAATTAAAAATAAAAATAAAAATAAGTTTTTCTTAGTTTCTTTCTTTAGTACTTAATGTTTTTGTTTTTGTCTATGCCTGTGTTGTGTGTTTATATATGTGTTATGTAAAATAATAAAGTATGAAAGAGAAAAAATATAAAAAAACATGTTTTCTGTCATAAAAAATCCGTCGCACATGTGTTTGTTTGCGGCACACTTTTTAAATTTTTACCGCGCCAGTATTTTTGAATATTTGAAAAATTATAAAAAATTAGGTTAAAAGTACGTCGCACTTTCTTTCTAGTGTGACACACTTTTGTTCTGGAAAAAAAATTTATAAATAAAAATTAAGAAAATATAAAAAAACTAAAAAATTAATAATAATAGAAATTTTTGTAAATTATTTTTTAAACCTTAAATAATATTTATGTGTTTGATATATGTGTTTGTATTAAAACAAAAAAAAAACAAAAAAAAAGAAATACAATTTCTTTTTCGCCATTATTTTTTTATTATTATTTATATATGTGTTTTGAGTGTTTGCATATTAGTAATTATATTTTCCTTTCTATATTATTTTTCATTTCGTAATGTTTTGTGTATGCTTGTTTTACTAAAATGTATATAAATAAAAATTTAATGAAAAAAAAATCTAAAAATATATATGATTTTGAACTTTGTGGGTGTGTTCCCTGAAAACCCTCATGAGACTATAACTCGTCCACTCGGGCCACCGAGGGGTTTAAAGACTTATTGCATACGCTAAATGCAACCGTGTTGCCTACGAAAGTGCGCTTTTGTATTTTACGGTTTTTATAGTTGTGTTTATTTTGCAGATTAAATAAAACAGGTGGAGCTTGGATTGGTGGTAGGCATCTTATCACTTGGGATGTGATATATTTGGATCAATATATTACATGTGGTAGAATACACATGTTTGGCGTTCTGTTTCGCGCCATATCTTCCAGAATTCAATAAAGTACTTATGAGCCCCAGGGAGTTTCGTTTCTCTTATATTTATTTTACCCATTTATCCTACCTTTAAGTTATTTTCTGATTACGCATAATGCTCAACTTAAGTGTGGGGGAAAACAAATCGGAAAATCAGACTCATTGTTAAAAGTATAAACTTGTGTTCGCCCTCGGTAATCTAAAAATCTCATCTTGTTTTTAAATTTCTTTTGTCACTTAGGTTAATAATACAATGAAACAAATAATAAAAAAAATAAAAATAATAAATAAAGTTTTAAATCAGAGTAATGAGTCCCGATTGAATAAAGGCAGGTCGACTCAGGAACCAATTCCATTAACTTGCGCATTTATACCCATTCCAGTAAAAATGTGAGATTTGCCTTTAAATCTTATGAAGATAATTTTTGCCTTTAGCTTTCTCAAGTTAAGGTTTGAATGCAACTGCAAGTGTCTCATCCGTCGTTACGGCTGTGAGATATGTAGTTTTGTGTCGCCCTTTTCCTGGAGCAAATGTATCAGTATTAAAAATTGTATGAGTGTGCCGGTGATTTATTGATTCTAGAACTTATGATTGAAATCATTACGAGACCGCAGTTAGATCACGTTCGCGTGATATAGGTAATGTGATAAAGAGACAACTTAGGATTTAACCCAATTAGCCATTCCATTTAATTATTTATTCTTTCTAGCTAATTACATTGATTAGCTAACCACCCAAATAAAATCCTTATGTTAGCACTCATCTTTAGTGCTAGATATCCATAGTTTAAACCGCTGAGCCATTCTATTCATTTTTTTTCATGCACCAAAAATAAATGAAAAATACAAAATAAAACCTTATTAGAGCCAGCCTTACCCCTATTCAAAAGTCCCTATGGTTTGTTTGCTAGTGTACTCTGTTATGATTGGTTTGGTTTATTTTGCTTATATTTGCTATCCGCGTTTACTGGTTCATAAAGTGTTAGAGCCATTTTGACGAATATGAAGAGTGCACGCTTCGTGTTTCGTATTTTTTTGTGGCGTACACTTATATTAAGTGTGGGGGAATTGTTAGTTGTTGGAATGTGAAGGGTGGATTGAAAAAAAAGTGGAATAAAAAAAAGAAAAAAAATCAAAAAAGAAATCTAAAAAAAGAGAGAAAAAGAAAAGTAATGAATAAGATAGGATTGTTGTTGGCAATTGCGACATAATTGGTATGAAAATTAGTGCATGATATATTGAAGATCAGGTTCGATACCTCGGCGGGTTTGTGGATTCTCATAACTACAATATGTGTTTCTTGGACTTGGTCGACAATGTCTAATATAGAAACCATTACGTAATATATTTCCCATGCCATATCCACACCCTTATTAACCTTAGCCTTAGACGTTACAAACCGAATAAAAGTTCTCTTTTGATAATAACACTGGGTCTTACTCCTTGTGTCGGGTGCAGTTTTGTTTCTTGTACATAGCCTATTGTATGGAAATTGGTTCAAGTTAGCAATTGAGTATGATTTTCCTTTTACCCTCTATTACATCACATATGAGTGTTTGAGTGAATTATACTTTTCCTTATTCGTGAGATCTTAGTCCCCATGTTATTAATAGCATTGAAAAGGAACATGGGTAATTGTCAACATCTAATGTTTTCACATATTAAAAATTCAAAAATACTTTTCATAATTCTATGTTTGTTTTGTAAAGCTTATTATTTTCCTTATTTTGCTTGAGGGCAAGCAAACCCTTTAGGGAATTTCATATCTTCAAACATATTACACACACACTCTCTAAATCAATTGGAGAGAAGGAGGAATTGATGAGGACCTTAGGGTCCAATGATCCAAACACCCCTTTTGATCCACCATATCACCACTACCTCCATAGCCACGAATTTACAGAGGTCCACCACCATTTATAGACCTCCATTCATCACTATTACATAACCTAAACTCATCACTCGAAGGATTCACACCAAATCCTTCCGAGTCACCACCATAAACCTCGTTGCCAAACACTCCATTTGGTGACACGTTGCGGATTCCCTGAAGAGACGTGATATATCCTCGGGTTAATTCAGTAGCATAGGTTGTTGGTTGATCAAAAGTATACTTGTTGTTGGATAGAGATGTTTTGTGTTGGAATGTTCGTTTTGGAAATTCTAGTCAATTACTCCACATAAACGGGATTTGTACATTTCTTTACAAATAATAATGATAAGCGGCAGAGTTTATTTTATGTATTGTTTAAGTTGTTATGGTTTGGTCATGATCTGATTGTGTTTGTAAACGTGGACAATACTGCATAACATTTGAAGTATGAATGCTTATGAATTCGATATTGTTTTACTTGGATCATTATTTATCTTTTGATTTGTCATTGCAATAGATATAGGTCGAAAGGCTCTATTGTCTTGATGAATTTCGCGTTGTCTGTCTATAACAATTTGGTGCTAATCTTGTGAGAATTGATTAGTAAATCTATAAATAACCCAAGTAGAATAATGTTTAAGACCCTTCCTTATGTTGACCGACCGGGTTGGGAGGAATTCATATGTATGCATATTTGATATAAACCATTCTTAATGCGCTCGTGATGATGTAGTATATAGGCCGAAAGGATTCTATATTATCATTGGTAGATATGTTTGTTATGGTAATAACCCGTTATTCATGACTTGCATGATTTGTTTATATAAAGTTTGCAAACATATCTTTTATGCTTGGTATCTTGCTTGCTTTATACACACGTTTTGCTTTTATGATCTATGAACAATCTTTTAGTCTTGTTACTTTGATTAAACAATCTGTGAATTACTACAATCCCAGTGGAACACCCCTGGACTTACCTACTACTATATTACACTCGAATAGGGTAATGGAAAAAATCTTGCCCGATTATGTAATTTTTTATACCCCCCCCCCCCTCAAAATCGGTATTTCTAGTTATTATAAATTTAAAACTTGTAAAAACACACATCAGTTACCGACGATAGGTACCTGAATTCCTAAAGATCTAAGGGCAAACCTCATATTTTTGGGGTGGAATTTTGAGGGTTATTATGCTAGTCATAAAAATTCCTATCCATGGGACGCTAGTAATACTCGGTTTTCGTTGGTATTTGAAAAAATTTAAATTTTGGTAAAAAATCTCCTTTTAAGCAATGTTTTGATGATATTACCCCATCTTTTTTAAAGGACAAAGCAAATGAAATTAAAGAAATAGTTTCTAAGGCTTATTTCCCCCTACACTTATTTTGAACATTGTCCCCAATGTTCTCTGGAAGTACCCGTTAAAACGAATATTGGGAAAAAAAACAAGGAAAATAAGCTAGTACTCTCCTGGTTTGCTCAATAATGGAGAAGAAACATGCGATAACTAGTTTAACTCTTCCTCCAGAATCACTATTGAAACTAGTCCTAAGAACGTCCAAAGCTCTCCTCATCAAATATAACATATAATCAAAGATAAACATAACTATACCAAGCATAAAATGTGCGATTTACCAATATACTCGATAGATAGGATGAAAGAATTGTTAAACTCATTAGGTTTTGCAGGTTTATACAGAAGAATACATATATAAATGTTAACATAGTTTTTATTTCAAAAAACATGAAAAACTTTTGAGTTTTTCCTGGACCTTGGATTTGAAGCCGTCAGGGTTGTGTGACCCCGTCACAGGTGTCAAGGTGAACCCGTGACACTTGTAATGTGACACCGTCTCACAGTCGTGAAAACTAATTTTTTGATTTTGAATGAAAAATTTCCTGCACTTGATTCCATACTATAGATTATTGGTGTTTAAATGGAGGAAGCATATAAGTTAACCTGTATAAATTGATGCATTAAAACCTGAATTTAAAAATTCATCATATGACCTAAACTAATGCTAATTAATCTCAACAATTCATTTAACATGTTTGAATTTGGCTCAAAAGCCGAAGAAACTCAAAGAGACGGAGATGAGACTATTTCATACCTGCTAACTCCTAGGATGAGAAGTGGGTCCCTTGTTTTTGGCAATACACTTGTTGTTTGCAAAATACCTTTGATTGAAATTAAGACGAGGTTAAAGACAATACAAAGCATGATTACAAATAAATTCAAACATAATAAAACAAATGGAAAAGAATTAAAACACACATGACACTCCTAATTTGCAGGAAAAGTAAATTGGGTTACCTCACAAGAAGTGCTTTTCTTTATTTACGAGTCTTGTAGCTAGACTCGAAGCCACACGTCCTTACATGACTTATCCTTCGTCATCTACTCCAGTTAGGTACTCGGTCTAAGTTCTAGGCATTCTTTGTAAAATCCTAGTATCTTGCTCATCACATACTCTACTCCTCTTCTCTTTAGACTTCTTCGTTCCTAAGATAGACTGATTTGGTATGCTCTTTTTCTAAGTCTGAAAATGAGTCATATTGTTCTATCTTATGGGGTATCTTATAGGCAACTTCGTCGGCCCCTCTAACGAATCTAACAACCTCTAACCTCTTCGGGGTGTCATGAGTCATGTTGGATATTTCTACAAAGGGTCTCCCTAGTATCACTTGTGACAACCTAGGGTCTATGATTGAACTAATATCCTCGACAATCATGAAGCCCACGACATAGGTGAAGTTTTCGACGAAGACATGCATCCCTTTGATCCTTCCTGTGAAATTGCTAATTCCTCTATTTGTATTTCTCCTAGGGTCAAATTTTCTCCTCATGATCCAATTGTACATCATTCGGGTCATGATATTAAGAGGAGAGTTAAGGTCAATGTAAGCCTTTTCGATATGCATGTACCCAATATTGCATGGTATCTTAAGGTTGTAGGGTCATCCTTCCGAAATGATAGGGATAAAATCCTTAGGAATATTGAAGGGATTGGGCCACTCATTAGGTACCTATGGTAGGTTAGTTCATCTCTAGTTGGAAAGGTTTCAAAGTACTCTACTACCGGTTCTTCTGTCATTGCCCCTTCTGCTTCATTGGGATCCTCATTTTGGGGTTCATCATCATCTCGTATAATCTCGATGAACATTACTTCTCCATCATCCTCTTTAGAGCAGACAAATTTCGTATTGGAGGATTGGGGAACCAACCCGAGTGATTCAAGCATCGAGTTAAGTTTTTCGCACCTGTTTTATGGCGATGAAGGCAAATTGATTAGGTTGTGGTTGTGGGTTAGAGTTGGTGTTTCCGAGGCTTTCTTCTTCCAGTTCCATGTTAGGCTTATTAACTTGGGATTCTTCAGGTTGCTTGGGGTATGGACTTGTGTTGAGCATTATGGGTCCATTGTTCGGTAAAAACGAGCAGACGAAACTGGATGGGTCCACGTTTCGGTTCTTGATCCGTGATCACTGAGGCATTGTGTCCTGCTATTCGGTGTCGATGGATGGCCTTCAACAATGGTGTCATTTGTTGGTCCATCTCGCTTTTGCTGTGGTTTTGGAAATCGGCTTCAAAACATAGATATCAGCGTCATGAGATGCCAATGAATTCGGAAACCAGTACTATACTTCTAAATTTGATAATTGTTAAAAATTTTAGGATTGTTTTTTGAAGGAAACATTCAGGATCGAATGAAAAAAATCAAACAAAGATTAACAAAAAGGAAAAAATCAAATAATAATAACATTAAGAAAGACTAATAAAAGATAATATACCGTGGGTTGGGAACCGGTTAGGTGGGTTTGAAAAATTATTTTGGGAGTTTTGAGGTTGTCTCTACCTTAGGTTCGGGAGTTTGAATTAAAATACGAATTATAAGTTAAGAAAAAAGGGAAGGAAATTTTTGGTTTGATTGGATTTAGTTTTAAACTTACCCTCACCGCTTCATCGTACCCAGATCGTATTTAACGAAGGCTTGTTCGGGGTTATCCATGCAATGTCGAGTGTTGTGGGGACCATTGCAGATATCACATGGGGTAGTGATTTTGTTTACTTAGGAGTTGTGTCGGAGCAAGATGAGCCTCCATCAAGCGTTGAACTTGATTTTCTAAGCTCGATTAGACGCATCGAATGTACTCCGGGACATCTTGAGGCAATGCATTTCCTGATTGGCTTAACGAAATCCCTTGGATCGTTCCAACTTCTTGTCATAGAGGACGAGGTCCTCTAATATTGCCCAGGATTCTTCGGGGTTGAGGTCATGAAGCTTACCACCTGCCAATTGGTCAATGGTTCATCTTGTGATGGGATTAACATGGTCATAAAAAATTTGGACTTGGAGCCAAAGATCGATGCCATGATGAGGGACTTTTTGAAGTAAGTCCTTAAAACGATTCCATATGCTTCGGATAAAATCTCCATGGTTTGTTGGAACATCATGATATCGTTGTGAAGTTTTGCGGTCCTTCCCGATGGAAAGAATTGAGCAAGGAATCGGGTAGTAAGATCCTCCCATGTGGAGATGGATCCTGCTAGAAGGCGTTCAATCCAATTGCTAGCTTGATCACGTAGGTAAAATTGAAATAAACGCATGCGCGTTCTTTCCCTATTTTCACCGTCAAGGTCAAGTGAGTCTAAACAAGTTTAGAGGAAAGTCCTAAGGTGTTGATTTAGATCCTTGGACTGAAGTCCGTGGAATGAGACATACCCTTTTTGCACCAACCGGA
The DNA here is from genome assembly GCA_026074375.1 of Tanacetum coccineum. Classification (NCBI taxonomy): domain Eukaryota; kingdom Viridiplantae; phylum Streptophyta; class Magnoliopsida; order Asterales; family Asteraceae; genus Tanacetum; species Tanacetum coccineum. The sequence continues at coordinate 19,410 of BQNB010047205.1, read as the reverse complement.
GTGTCGATCGAAGAGATACCACGTTGTTCCCCTACGGGGAGCTCGATGGTATTCTTATAGCCCTCGTGGCTTGGTTTGGAGTAGTCACCTAAGGTACAGATATGATTCTCATCTCCCATGGTGGTTGACGAGAATGGTTTCGAAACAATTAACACGAAGAAAAGATACACTACAAAAAAGCTAATGTGTGGGAATTAAATCTTACTTGAAAGGATTCAAGCAAGTAGAACTAAGCTAAACTATGATCAAAACCTAACTATTTCCCAGGCGCGACGCTAAAAACTTGATGTGCTGATGTCGTATTAACATCTACACGAGAATTTAACAACTCACCCGTAGGCATTCAACCTAATCGTTGTAGTGTAAGTATAGGCAAGACACTGGTTGTTTAATGTTCACAGTCCAGGGAATAAGGAAGATAAGGCTTGATCACAGGTCTAATAGAATTCTAAGGGTTGAAGGGAAATTATTTTTGTTATTTTTTGTATTTTTATAGAAAGCAAGAAAACATATAATTTAGCGAGGGGTTTGTTTTTAGCTATTTAAATTAATAATATAATTCTACGCTAATGGTGATAACAATATGATAAAAGATTATGTCTATACAATCATGTATTACTCCCTAGATTGCTTCTCCTAATGTTGTTGCCTTGTCACACTTGTGATGATCTGTGTAACTATTTCCTAAAGCATGAACAAATTACACGAACCCGCCGTCTACTTAGTATGTCGCTAGAGCAACGCACATGCAAGGTAGTATGGAGACTATTACACGGCCTCTAGGAGTTTACCAAGTGCATATGAAATACATTAAAAGTGGATCAACCATATTAGGGGGCAAGGTAGTATGAAGACTGTTACCCGATGGTATCCTTTCTACACAATCATGTTTCCCTAGACATATCAACAACGATTATTAACAGAAAGCTGGTTTTCTAAAGCCTAACGTGCACATCCATCACAAGAGGCAACACCACTAAGATCTACATTTTAGGTTTCATACAATCATAAATAAACACAATAATAGGCTTAGCCAAGCATGTTAAGAATAAAGTAAGAACAATAAATCAAACAACACATAGACATATTGAATGATTAAGTAAACCTTACTTGATTAAAACATGAATTGGAAGAGTTACAATAGGGTTTTTAGGCCCTAAAATCGTCTCCTATAGCTGCTAAATGAACTAGAGTTCATATACCCTCTTTTTATTCTAAAGTTACACACTGAAAACCCTAAATTCGGGTTTGTATATATAAGAAAATTGACACGACGGAGTCGCGTTTTAATCGTGACGCCGTCGTAAAATGAATCTTCTAGATCTGCGTTTGAGTCGGTGCGGGCTGACGCCGTCTTGAAATATGTGACGCCGTCACTGGATGAGTTGTGATGACGTCTTGTATGGATAGTGACGCCGTCTCCAGGATCTGTATGCACAAATCTTCCAGAGTCTTGGTGTTGGTTCATAATCTCGTCTGTTTCTTCTCCAAATGAGCCTAAGTCACGTGTAATTCATCCAAATGTCATCCAAATGAGAAATACCTGAAAAGGAATGATTAAGTACCTATTTTGGGCATAAACACATGATATTGGGGGTTAAATGATCCTGAAAAAGTGTATAAAATAACACCTCATCAAATACCCCTACACTTGGGATTTGCTTATCCTCAAGCAAATGGGCTTTTCTACCTAGACAATAACAATATGAGGGGTCATTTTACCTTCTCTTTAAACATATTGTACTACACAACCTTCTAGGCCTCGTAATTAAAAGCATGAAAAAGACATACTAGCACCTCACAAAAGTGTTTGGGATTCTCTCTTTCATTCGGGTGTATAATTAATTATAACATATGAGGGAAACAAAAAATCACACTCATTACCTGTCATAGCATATAAATTACCATAGGCTTGGTAAAGGATCAAACCTCTACCGCTAGGTGCAAGTATAAATCATTACTATCTAAAAGGTCTTTTAAAGGGTTGTGGGGTTTAGGTGTAAGATGACATATAAAGGAAATGAAAACGGATGGGATACATTTGGGTGACTTTGGGTGGATTTGGATAAAAGGTTAGCTAATTAAAATTTACCAACGAATACACGTTAGGGATGGTTTGCTAAGCCAGACTAATCGGATTAAGAAACAAACTCTACACAACTCTACATCAATCTCTTTCTTTTTCTTTTCTTATTTTTTTTAATAACATAATACATTACATGGGGTTTATAACACGTACCCCTACACTTGAACTTTTACATGCTCGATATTTACAATCTAACTAATGACCCGATTTGAGGTGGATCAAAATAACATGGATATCATTTGACAAACATATGGGGGTATTGACTTAACTTTTCTTCCCCATTCTTCCGCGAAATAAATATTACCATGAATCCCAATCGTCCCAAAACAGTATTTATAAGGATAAGGACTTAGCAACCGTGTACTCAATAATTAACTTGGGTTAAAGAACAATAATGTACTAAAAATGAGTACATATAAGGTAGGCTAAGGCTTTTTTGGTGTAACAATTGGTTTAAGGGTGACAATGCTCTTCATTAATAGTCCAGATTAACCAGAAAATTACGAGAACCGTGAAAAAGGCTAGGCTCGGAGGGTTGTACTAGGGTATCCTGCACTAAAGGTGAGTGCATGGAAAGGGTGTGGGATAGTTATATGATCGAGGTGACCATCATAACAATTACAAGTTTAAAACATGGGTTATTCCTAAATCCTCTTATCAAGTAAATCATAATACTTATTATGACGTCTCGGGATGCATCACAAAAACAAGTTATAGAATTTAATATACTACCAGTACACTCATATGAATTTTACTAACACAAGACATTCCAGAAAAGGTGACGAAGACCACATGTACACATCTGTAACGACATAATAGACACATGTGACTGCTCACTCCTTTACTCGAACTGGGTAAAGATAAAATCAACTTGGGTTACCTACGATAGGTACCCGAATTCCTAAAGATCTATGGGCGAACCTCACATTTTTTGGGGTGGAATTTTAAGGGTTATTGTGCTAGTCATATAAATTCCTATCCATGGAATGCTAATAATACTCGGTTTTCATTGGTATGTATCGTAAAAAAAAAATTGGTAAAAATCACCCTTTTATGCTATGTTTCGATATATTACCCATCTTTTTAAGGACAAAGCAAATGACAAATGAAAAAATAGTTTCTAAGGCTTATTTCCCCTTCAAGATTCGTCTAAGGTTCGCTTATCAGGACATGTCTAAACTATTCCAAGTAGATTTTACTTGTTTTGAGTAAGTCGGATATCAACTTACTAGAAAATGTCATGGTATCGTTTGGAATCGCATTACTTTGAACAAAGGTCACACTAGTATAAAAAGTGGATTTGGTCACACATGGGCAAAATGGAACGGCCACACATTTACATATTTATGTGACCAAAGGTACCAAAAAAGACACCATTTAATAATTAGTCACACATGAACATTTTTATCGTGTGACCATTAGAACTGTATTGCCACACATTCGAACATCATGTGGCAAAAAGTAACTGTAATATTGTTTGGTCCAAAGTGAATTTTCAAACGTGATGACCAATACAAGTAAGCTTGAAGCATTGGTCATATATACATAATAAATAATGACAAATAATTGTCCACAACACCTTAACAATGTGATAAATGCCACATAATTTCCACACTAAGGTTTTGTCACACATTATTTTAGTGGTAGCCAAATTCCCGTACATATGGTTACGTAACTAATATGTGTGTCTAAAGTTTAGTTTTGTATTAGCTTCCAAAAGCTCATGTGTTAGTTCACATTTACTTCTAACACTGTGACCAAATGCAATATTGCACACCTACACGTTTTGTCACACAATCATAATATTCATAAGAGCCATTTGATGATACAATAGTCCACACAAAATACCTATTTCATCTTTAAAAAACACCATGATGGTCCACAGTACATTATTAACACTTTTTGGTCACTTTATGCTTAGTTGTATGTACTAAAAACAAAAAAAAACATGCTTTTAATGGGCGTAAATATTACAAAAGGTCGCAACAAACAATCAATATTCATAGTGGCCAATGATGATCAATAGTCCACACAAAATAACATATTTCTTTTAATTTAAACACCCTAAGGTCACACTTATTAACACATTTGGCTACTTTATCTTAATTTTATGTGACTAAAATACCCCAAAACAAACATGCTTTTGTAGTGACTAAATATTACAAAAGCCATACTAACATAAAATTCTTAGTGACCATTGATATCAATTAGTCCACACAAAATATATTTTCTTAAATTAACACCATTATGGTCACACTTAATAACACTGTTTGGCCTACTCTATCCTAATTGTAATGTGAACTACACACCCAAAAAACATGATTTGTGTGACTATATATTACAATAAGGCACACAAAAATAAAATTCATGTGCGCAATGGATAAACCATTAGTCCCAAACAAAATAACACTTTCTTCACATTAAACACATATTCGACACACTTATTAACACTTTTGGTCACTTTAGTCTAGTTGTATCTGACTAAATACCCACAACCAAACAATGTTTGTGTGGCTAAATATTATAAAAGGTCACACAACACGACAATTCATAAGGCCATTGGATGATCAATAGTCACGAAAAAAACATTAAAGCATAGAAGACTTAACACACAAAATACACATTTCTTCAATAAACACCTATGGTCACACATATTAACACTTTTGGTCACTTTATGCTTAAGTTGTATGTGACTAAATACACAAACCAAAATGCTTGTGTGGCGAAATAATACAAAAGGACACACAACAATAAATTCATGTGGCCATTTGATGACAATAGTCATGAATACAAAATAGACATTCGTCATTTTAAACACTATATGGTCACACTTATTAACATTTTTAGTCACTTTATGCTTAGTTGTATGTGACTAAATACCCTAAAAAAACATATATTCATACAAGAAAATAAAAAAAGGATTTACACCCCAGCAAAATCAAACCCCGACCTCCCTTATAGAATCAAGCAGTTAACCATCTTGCCAGAAGCAACCTATTCCATTAATGTAATGCATTTCCGTTTAAAATAGAAGTTAAAGCTTCATTGTTTTTTGGCTAGTAGCTTAAAAATGCTTATAAAAAAGGATGTTACACTCCAGCAAGAATCGAACCGGCGACCTCCCTTATAGAAGTCAAGCGGTTTACCATCTTGCCAGAGTAACCTATTCGTTAATGTTATGCATTCCTGTTTAATATAGAAGTTTAAGCTTCATTGTTTTTTGCTAGTAGCTTAAAGAGTGCTTATAAAAGGCTTATTAAATCTACTTTTTCTCCCTCTGCTTATGCAATGTGCAAGCTGCAATAACACACAAACCAGACCATAACATCACAAACTAAACAGACCAATAAAATTTCATAAGGTTTTAAAAAGTACATGATTTTCACCCATTAACATAAGTCAACCATTAAAGTTTGATTGCTAACAAACACAAACAAAGCTTAACATCTAAAAACATGTTTATAAACATGATCACCACCCCCCCCCCCCCCCCCAGCTCCACATGACACATTTCATTTCCTTTGCCTTATCTGCACAAGTTTTTGACTTCCTGGCTCCCATTTTCTTTTCAATTTCATCCCATGTAGTAACATTTGGTAGTCCCAACACATATCCTGTGACTTGTACATGGCTATACACATTTGGTTTGTTTTTCTTGCAAACTGGTACATATTTACCTTTAGACATTGCAGAGTTAGAGTCAACAATGCAATCCTTGTTTGTGTTTCTCTTGTCTGTGTTTTCCATGTCCCAGTGCATTCACTGTCTGTTCTTGGAAAGTATTTCCATGATAATATTCCTCAATTGTGTTATATCATAACTTCTAGCAATCCTTGTGTTGATGGCCCATAAAATACCAGAGCACTTGCTTTTTTTGCTGCCCATCTCCTGTCATCTGAGCTGTCAGCTAATGCTAATTATTTCTGCAAAAGAAAATTATGTTTAATTAAGCAGATTATGATCCTAACCAAAACTCGCATTTGTCAATCAAAATAACAGAGTAACCACAAATAGAAATAACATCATTACTTCATTAACCAAATACAAACCATTCTAACATAATAAATTTAGTTACAGGCATATTGTTTTATAGTAAGATAACATCTACTACCATTACATAAGGACCAAAAAACATAACATCATAAAGTAGATTAACATCACTATCCACTTCTAAGCTTCCTCTTCCCTATCTTCTCTTCAGCAAAAGGCATTGATCTTCACTTCAAAAGGTCTTTGCCTTTAATAGCAATCCTATTTTAGCATTTTCAAGCTCAAGTCCACAATTTTGTTATTCCGTACATGCTGTTTGACAATGAGTGTTTTAGTTGATGCTTGTAGCTTAGCCTTAGACCCACGTGCTTCTACTTTAGCCTTAGAAGATGCGTCAGATGCTTGTGCTTTAGCCAACATACATGCTTTAGCCTTTTTAATGTCTTTCCAAGAAGGTTTTAAATCACTTTTATTACATCCTGATTTTGAACCCCAAAACCTGCCATTGTCCTTATACCCATCTGACAAATAGTGGTACCATTTGAGCAAACTCTTAGGTGGTTCTGGAGAGTCATAATCTATCTCCTCGGGAGTGCTAATTTGAGAAGTGCTATATGAAAAAAAAAAAAAAAAAAAAGGACAAAGAAGAAAAAAAAAAGATTCTGAGTGTGTTTGTCTGATCTACTATCTAAATTCACAACAATGTTTTCTACAAGTTAACAACAAAGTCTAAGCTATGCATACTTAAGGAAGTCTCTTCAATTAAAGCTCTGACTAATGTTGACAGCAAAATGGTGTGTGGGTATGGCCTGAGGAATGGGTTGCTACCTATCCTAATATCCTTAGCAAGATAAAAATTAGTTATTTGGTTTTCATAATGAATTCCCAGACACTCCTTCATAATGTGGCTAATGCATATGGGTCTAATTTTTTAATCCAAACACCCCTAAACTGCTATATATGTGTTTAAGAATATAAAGGGATTCGAAAAAGGTTATCATTCTAAGAAACATGAGCAGATAAGCAACACACAGCAACACATATGAGCAGTTAAGCTTGAAAAAAAACATATAATGGACACAACATTATATAACAACCCCAATTTTCATAAATGTTAAAAATCCACTATTACGTTAGATGATGTACAATTCTATCAGTTAAAGTATGAACACACCGTTTTTCAGGATATATTTTGCTTTATTACATTACATTACTTTTGCCAATATCCCAATATGCACTCTAACCTGCAAATAACTAAAGTTAACGGCTCAGCAACTAATATGGCAACCTATCTTCGTATATGTCAAGCAATCATCATAATATATCAAGTCAATATCACAATATCATTATTACAAAGTACATTACTCATATGAGGTATCAATTACAACATTATATCAAAACAAGCTTTAAACCATTATCGAGTATCTCTAAACCCTAATTTTGTGGAAGATTAACATCTAAAGTAAATGCACAAGCTACTAAATCATATGTACAAGTAATATAACATCTCATTTTGAAAATAATAAATCTCTTCCACGTAAAGTACAAGTCTCTAAAAAGCCTCATGTACAAGTCATTAAGCATGATCTCTAAAATAGTCGTTTTACGTCCATTTTCATTCTAATTTCTTCACCATCACTTGTGTGTAAGCTACTACACTTAATATACAATGTGTAAACCCTAATTATTCTATTCATAAGCTTTCATACATCTTTTTACACTCAAAACCCTAATTCAAAACCCTAAACCCTAAAACCGAGCTAGTTTCTAAACCATGACTCGTTTCTTCATTTTTATCCATTGTAAACTTAAACCAATACTTAAATAAGTTATAATAACATAAATTACAACATTCTCAATCATAATCCATTATCATTTCATCATTCTACTTCAATTATACAAGAAACGAATCCAGAAAACCCTAATTGTGCCCTAATTGTGATTTTGACATGTTTTCTCATTTTCAGACCATATCATTCTCAAGTAAACAACCAAGAGTCATTTTAAACCCATAAAATGAGTTTACAAACCTTTATCTATCATTAACCATCCTTTCTTCAACAATGTACGAGAATTACAAAGCTAGAAAACCCTAAAAGCCTTATATGAACCCTAATTCTAAGCTACGGCTTATTCTTTCAATTTCAACCCATTTTAACTTAAATCAACGATCAAACTTCATTGATAATACTTTATATAAGCCCTAGGATCTGTAATCCATCATTCCTAATCAAGAGTATGCAAAATATAAACCAAGAAAGTCAAGAAAACCCTAAACTCCCTAATCAAACACCTACCTTCAATTTCTTCAATTCTAATCCGTTTTAACCCAAACCAATTGCTAATCTTTGCTAATCCTTCCTATATCAGACCTTGGCTATATATATTAACTATCCTAATCATTTATACACGAAATAAAGGCTTGAAAACTTGTGAAACCCTAGTCGAACCCCAAAATAGCCCGAACCCCTTCACCATCAATTTTGACCCATTTTAAACCATTCCAAGTGCAAAAATATTATATGAACCTATTCTAGAAACCCTTAAGCAGCTTACCCACCTGCTTATACCATTCCTTGGTCAAAATTGAGAGCATATGGCCTCTCTTTTGCTTACTTCAGCCGTGGCAAGCATTGGAGGAGTCCACCTCCATAATCTACAATCCTAGCTCATACAACTCACACCATACCTCCCACATATCACATACTAGACCCTCCACACGTCCAAGAACAGATCCATGTTACCCCTTAACTCCTTTGCCTTCAAAACTACTATAAACAGGACCATTAGAATACTCTTTTAACTTGCACACACACCTCCACCTCTATAACCTTATATGCAGCAATAGTTGCTCCCTTATGATCCTAGGATCATTAAAGAAGTTCGAGAAGCGAAGCCTGAAGAATTGAAGCCCCGAAGTAAAGATACAAGGCGTACGAGTGGAAATACTACCCGAAATGACCCATTTCCACCATTTTTTTGAACTTGAACTCAAACCAAGGTTTTGAATATTCACTTCTGCTACATACACCCTATAATGTTTTCATATAACCTAAAATACTCTTGTAAAGTTTTCATAACTCAATTCATGCTTATTTTCCATTTGATCCAAAACCGTACACCCAGAAACCCTAATTTCGCGATTTTTTCTTAAAACAAAATATTATAATTATAAATATTGTTAAAATCTATCCTATCATCATAAACAAATGTTTAAAATAACAACTTTAATGGATTAATGGAAGGAATTTGAACGTAAAACCCACGCGTTACCTTTGAAACCCTAATTTGGATCCATTTTACTTTACTAGCTTAACGAATCGTTATTTTAAACTTGTGTTGCGTTAAAACTTCATATTTTAGTTTATTATAACTTAAAATATCTTTTAACATGTTAAACTAAGCTTTGCATGGGCAAATTTGACATGTTTTGTAATTAATAATCCATGCAAGGGGTCTATATCGTAAACTTTCCTAAAACTATAACTAGGAAGGGGCTGAATGATTCATTTATCAAAGTTATAACTATAGGGGTAATACTATGACACTTTTCAAAGTACAAGGTTTACTTGGTATATCTTTTAAAGTTGAAGGACCAAAGTCGTAAAAGTGCAAACCTCAGGGGTCTATTTGCAATTTCCCAGAACCCCAGGGTCTAAAATATAACATTTTGAAAAAGTATAAAACACATTTAAAACATTACCAGACATAACTTTAATTAACGCTTGACGTGCTTACATTTTCAAGATATTGAGTAAAAATTGTCTTAAAACCGCTATGTTATAACTATTAATATTCCATCTATCAATGTCTTCAAAAATCATGTCTCGGATTCATATCATACCACAATACTAGGGAGCTTCATATTAAGGAGTTTCATCTTGGTATTACGTTTTGACTGAGTTGTTGGGTTTACGATTTAAAGTGCCCTAGCTCCTCAAACGTTTACTGAATGACTTCTGAATTATGATGGCCCGAACGGTGTTATGATAATCTTTATATCAAAATCAACATCGATATCCAAAAACTTGTATATATTCAATCAAACTAAGACTTAACATATATTCCCAGGTTGCCTGTGACGAAGCCGTTACTATCATTTCATACATTTGCTATCAATTTCCCTATAACTGTTCAGGTGAGTTCATAGCCTCGCATTTCAATCTTTTTATAAACCCGCGAGGGGGATACATGCTATAAACATGAATGCAATTAAATATCTATATTCTATTTCAATTTACTATTGCCCTAAGTAACTGCTTTGCCTTTAAGTCCCCATAATCATGAACCGTTAATTACTCTCCGTAGTAAGCGCGAATGATGTGAATAGATCTATTTGGGCTGGACTCCCCGATTGGTGTACCCAGTTACGTGTAGCCAATTGCACATCATTAGAAATCATGCGGGTATTTTGGCAAAGGTACCCGCAGGGGCAATAACGTATCACCATACCCTAAGGCTTCGGATTCATGAGCTAATGGCAATAATAAATATGTTTTCAATACTGGGTGTATATCAACGTAACCCAAATATTGCATTTGCATTCAAATTATATTACTTAAACCTATGGATTTCACTCAACCTTTGTGTTGACTTTTTAGCATGTTTATCTCAGGTTATTGAGCAATATACGACACGAAGTGGCATGGACTCGAAGATGGCTAAACTTGTTATCCTTCTCATTGTATGTAACTAGATTTTAGGACATGCCTTTGTAAAACTCTGATTTGAAATGAATGATAACATATCTTTTTGAATAATGTCGCTTTGGGTCAATTTCTATGATTTATGATTGTTGTTTCCATGAAGAAATACCCCAGATTATCATCCCTGCTTATATTGTATAAATGGGGTGTTATAGATTGGATATCAGCGCCATGGTTTTTAATAGAGAACAAGTCAAAAACTTAACCTATAACCACATTTCTTTTTCACCATCAAAGTCCTCCATGCCACTACTTCCAGATCAGTATGTAAAAATACATATCTATTATACTATTATATAAATAACTTATGTTATTTACAAACTAGGTTGTTAACAGAACGATGTCTTCCCCCAATCGCTCTACTTCTGATATTGAGGATGCTTTTTCCTTTATGAATATTCTTAACTATACTTCGGTCTCATCGGATTATTTCCCAGCTTTATCGGAAAGCAGTTCTTTTAACTCTTCGGAAGACTCTAAAGATAATATGATCCAACCAGTATTCTCACCTTTCTACAATAATCCTTATTTGAAGAACGTACAAGCATTTTATGCTAAGGAATTACCTATTTCATCACCAGATCCTATTACTCCACCACTATTTAACTCTATCTCTCGGTAATACCACCCTCAACACTATTGATCCTCGATATTTCTTTGTTCCTGAAGAACTATTACCATCTAAGAAGCAAATATGTTCCTCATCTTCTTCCTCAACTACGTTATCTAATTCATCCCGGAATCAAACCTGTGATTTGGTATCACCATCTTCCTCAGTTTATACTCCTACCCCACCTCAAGTATTTGAAATAGGAAAATGTTCAGATAAGATGTATCTGAAACATCATGAGAAACAAGTCGAAGATATTTTGAATTACTTAGATGAACTCTATCTTCACCACATCGAGAAAATGGAGGAAGGACGTATTGATAGAATGATCATACGAAGGAATAGTGACAAACTAAAGACCGAACTCAAGAAAATCCGTACTCAGATTATCAAACTTCAAAAGAAGCAGTTAGGGCAAAAGGATAAGATTGCCTTTGCTTACTACAGAATTTCCGATCTTGAACAAATCATTGAGAAAATCCAAGCTCATCACCAAACAAATCAGGAAGATCTTTAGGATGTCATCTACCGGCTCAGAATCAACAAACTCTTAGAATAGTTATAGCTTTATCCTAGCCATGGATGTGTGGTATAAAATACAACTGCTTGTCAAATCTTGACTATGTACAGTAAGAAGGCAAGTTATTTATAAAGGCAATCCCGTTTCGTATCTTATTGTTTCCAACTTATCGCTCTTTCATCATCATTTCCACCAATTGCATCATTATCTCCGTCTTCATAAATCATACCATAACCCCTAAGTGCTTAAAATTCAAAAATAAGCATTTCTCTTTAAGCATTTTAAGCATCACATTCTCTTTTATAACTTAGGATATCATTCTTACTACGCGTTATCTTATGTTGATAGAATGCCTCCCAAAAGGACGTCAACATCTGAAACATCGGCCATAACTTTAGCTGCCATCCAGCAACTGATTAATGATGGCATTTCCTCAGCTCTAAAAGCACAAGCTGCATCAATGTGCAAGTGATAGAAATCCCAACTCTGAACTAAAGAAAAAACTCTGTAAAAGAACAGCGCTTACGAGAAATTTATAAGTAACCAACTTTCCTACTTCAATGGTACGGACGAAGCTGTTGGTCTCATTCGCTGGTTTAAACAAACTGAATCAATATTTTCTCATAGCAAATGTGCCAAAGAGGACAAAGTGAGATTTGCTGTTATACCCTTACTAAGGAAGCTTTGTCCTGGTGGATCCAGTCTATTGGAATAGAAGAAGCCTATAAGATCACCTGGTCTGAATTGAAAAGACTCTTGATAGAGAAGTATTGTCCTCAAACTGAGATCAAGAAAATGGAAGAAGCCATTACCATGACCCAGAAGTTAATAAAGCATGTAATGAAACACAATTCTATACAAGAAACCAATAACCATAAACGAAAGATGATAATGAAAGAAAAACCACCGACAACAACACTGCCAGATTACCATAACAAGACCCTACCGCAACAACAATCCTCATCTGCATCAAAATGGAAGGCAGGAAATCTTCAAGTCTAATGGAAACCGTGAGTATACAGGAAATCGTCATTGTTAAAAGATGCCACCCAACATCACATTAGTTCCTGTACTGTCAGTGTCGGACTTGCAACAAGGATAGGTACATCTGACCAAGAACTACAGAAACAAAAGACCAACCACTAGAAACAATCTTCAAACTATATCCGTAACTTGTAATGCTTGTGGAAAGAAAGGACATTATGCGAATCAATGTTCAAAAGCAAACAACAGGCCATACAGGAAAACATACTTAGGGATAAGCTTAATTTTGTTCACTTTAGGATTTCTACCCTAAAAATAACTCTCGAGGATATTCAACTCTCATCAGAATCTTCTTCAATCTAAAAAAAACCTCAATCATCAACAAAACATCCACGTCCGTCTACTACTTTATCCTACTACAAGATAATTAGCATAAGTATCAACTCTTTCTCATATGTAAAATTCGTATGTAAAGTTATCCATGAAATAATAAAGTGTGATTCCGTTACATCTTGTTATCTGGTGATATCAAAATTCGACATCGTTTGTCAAATTCCATTATGTTCAACTCTGAATACTCTCCTCATACCTTTATTATCATCCTCGATTATATGGGCGTCAGTACAATTCACATCCAATATTACTAACCCATTCATGATCAGAATCATTTTCTACACATTACATTTCGTGATTTTATACTAGGTAAGAAACGATTTATAGATCAACTTATTGAAATGAATTAGTCACTTCTTCATTGAATAAGGAAATTATAAATCTCCAACTATACTTTATAAATTCTTAGTTACAAGATAGAACGACTTCTTTTGTAAGTGACAAATTAATAAATAATTAGGCTTAAGTATATAACATACGTACAAACAAGTTTCTTTCAATCCGTTTGTATAAACAATTCCTTAATCATTATTATTATTACCTTTATTACCTTCATCATCTGTTCATTTCAAAATCTGTATCTCACGTGATTAGCAACTCTCTTACAAATTCATAATCATTCCTTAACATCACTCATTCCATGATCTTCGTATACTAAAATTCTCTGTTATATTCTGCAACGTAATAACAAGGAAACACACAAGAAACTATTGCGTCAAATGATTCCAATACCACTAGGTATGAAAATTTTAATAAAGACTTGCGATAGCATTCTTATTTGATGTTGACTTTTAAAGGTTAATGAATAACGATTTCTTACAATCTGAGTGGCGCAACGTATTCCATCCACCCAGGTTCTATCAGGATCTGAAGAAATTCTATTGGCTTTCATCAAGAGGTATGATCTTGAAAATAAGTAGACAGTGAAAGGAGGTAATTATAATTATGGTGCACAACCATAATTATAAATGCATCATACATGTGGACTTGTGACAAAATAACTAAAATGACAACTTAGCAAAATACGAGATATATAAGCTATGCAAAAATAGAGGGGAAGCATAGCAGTTATAGCATTAAACACTTAAGCCCTAAATGCATCTACATGAAGGACTCCTAGGTTATAGTCTAGGCTCAACCACCTACTTCTCTATAACCAAAGGCTCTGATACCAATCTGTCACACCCCGCCAAGGCGGAAACACGAGGCGTAACATCATGGATATCATCACAACACAATGGTGTCAACAATAGAGAAACACTAAATGCATAACTAAGTCATAATGACACAATGTGTCATGACAATACCGAAAACCAAAAGAACGACATCTTGTATTAATGAAAAAGGGTCTCACCAATACAAGAACAATATCTCACGAACCTAATAAAATAAAATAACATTCAACAAAATCCATGCAACAAACATAAACAAACTCATAAGCAATCTCAAATGCAATCTTAGCAGTCATTCTAGCCACTTCTCTTAACCTGAATATTCTCATGAAGCTCACCTGAAAATTATGCTTAAAACTATCAACACAATGGTTGGTGAGAGTCATAGGTTTAAGACACGCAAAACAAACCTTTAAATCTAATTATTGTGATAAATAAAACATAACATAGCAGGACATACAACGTACTATCATACAAGCTAACATGCTATAACAACCTGCAATTTTCATAAATGTAAATATCCATTTATTAAGTTAGATGATGTACAATCTATCAATTATATATGAACTCACATTTTTCAGGGAAATTTTTCGCTTTATTACATTACATTACTTTGCCAATATCTCAATATGCAACATTTCTTGCATAACTAAAGTTAACAGGCTCAGGCAACCTACATATGGCAATCTTATCTTCATATATGTCAAGCAATCATCATAATATGTCAAGTTAATATCATAATATCATTATTACAAAGTACATTACTCATATAATGTGACATTTGCAACATTATATCAAAACGGGCTCTAAAACCGCTATCTTATATCTCTAAAACCCTAATATCATGAAAGGTTAACATCTAAAGTGAATGAACAAGCAACTAAGGTATATGTACAAGCAATATAACATCTCATTTGAAATATAAAATCTCTTCAAATCAAAGTACAAGTCTTTAAAAGCTCAATATACAAGTCATTAAGCATGATCTCCAAAATAGCCATTTTACCTCTGTTTTCATTCTAATTTCTTCACCACCATTTGTGTACAAGCTACTACACTCAATATATAATATGTAAACCCTAATTATTCTATTCATAAGCTTTTATACATGTTTTTGCACTCAAAACCCTAATTCAAAACCCTAAACCCGAAACCCTAAAATCGAGCTAGTTTCTAAACCATGACTTGTTTCTTGATTTTGATCCATTGTAAACTCAAACCATCTCTCAAATAAGTGGTAATAACATAAATTACAACATTCTTAATCACTTTCCATCATCATTTCACTATATTAACAACAATGTACAAGAAATAAAGCTAGAAAACCCTAATTATGCCCTAATTGTAACTTTTGACCCGTTTACTCATTTTCTACCCGTTTTAACCCAAACCACCTATCAACTTTTGATTACAATCCTTAATACAAGTCTTAGGATCAGTAACCTATCATTCCTAATCAAATGTACACGAAATTCAAGCTTGAAAACCCTAATTAAGCCCTAATGTACCCGAAACTTAAAACCTTTGCAAAATGACCCATTTTAACTAATTTTCTTGCAACAGTAACCCCCAAATATGTAAAACTAAACGTTGTAGAGGACTCAAATATCTAACAATGCTCACTGGTTTGAGCTTCAACGGAGTTACGGTTTGCAAATGGAAACCATTTTACCAAGACTGATGTTGGCTGTCCAAAAATAGCCATGTATAAATCAAACCAAACACCCCTAAAACGTCTAGAACCACCTCCACCTTGCACCATAGCCTTCCTTACTCATCCCATAGCCTCTCCACATCACCCTATAGCTCCCACACATGTCCTCACCTGGTCTCTTAGCATCCTTAGTCACCAAGTTCCAAAATTACTATAAATAGGGGTGTTATGCCTCCATTTCAAATCATCCCCCACTTCCTCCTCTATAACCCATCATAGCAGCAATCCTTTGCAAATTAACCATATTTTTCTTTTTTTTTTTAAATATATATTTATAATATAAATTTTTTTTTTACCCTTTATACCCCTTTTTTTTTTTTTTTTATTTTTTTTCTTTTATATATTTTTTTCCTCTAAGAAGTCTCTAAGAAGATCCTAAGAGATCCTAAGAAGTCTCAAGAACAGAAGTGAAGCAAAAGAAACCAAGAAAAGAAGCCCCAGAGTCGTTATTCTAGGCGTACGAAGCTAAAAGTCCCGATTCTGACCCATTTCTAAGCTATAAGCTCAAGACCAGGTTCTCTAAGCTTATATTCTGTATTCATACCTTTATAATGTTCATATGATCATGCTAAAATCATAATATAAAGCTTTGAACTCAAAAACCTATGTGTTATACCTTTTTGATCCAAAACCGTACACCCGAAACCCTAATTTCATGTTTTTGCTTAATCTATAAGCTAAGCTTGTAAACTATTGTTATAATCTATCCCAATAAGCTTAACTAACATTAAAATAAGTGCTTTGATAAGTCATGAAAGAATTTGAGCTTAAAACCCGCGCGTTTTCATTTTAAAACCCTAATATGACCCGTTTTGCTTCCTAGCTTAACGAATCGTTAATTTAAACTTGCGTTGTGTTAAATCTTCATATTTTAGTTTATTATAACTTATAAATGTCTATTGAAATGTTAAAATAAGCTTGCATGGCAATTTGGACATGTTTTGTAAAAATTATCCATGCAAGGGGTATATATCGTAACTTTCAGAAACTTATAACTAAAAGGACTAAAAGTGTCATTTTATCAAAGTTATAACTACAAGGGTCTATTATGTCACTTTTTAAAGTACAAGGTTTACTTGGTATATCTTTTAAACTTGAGGGACCAAAGTCGTAAAAGTGCAAACTCCAAGGGTATATTCTGCCACTTTTCAAACTCAAGGGTCTAAAATGTAACATTTTGAAAAAGTATAAAAACACATTCAAAACATTACAAGACATAACTTTAATTAACGCTTGACGTGCTTAACATTTCCAGATATTGAATAAAATGCTTAAAACTGCTTATGTTATAACTATTATATCATTCATCATCGATGTGCTTTCAAAAATCATGTCCCGGATTCATATCATACCACAATACTAGGGAGCTTCATATTAAGGAGTTTCATCTTGGTATTACGTTCTGACTGAGTTGTTGGGTTTACGATTTAAAGTGCCCTAGCTCCTCAAACGTTTACTGAATGACTTCTGAATTATGATGGCCCGAACAGTGTTATGATAATTTTAATATCAAAACCGACATCGATGTAAAATCTTACATATTCAATCAAACTAAGACTTGACATATATTCCCCCAGGTTGCCTATG
Source organism: Tanacetum coccineum (assembly GCA_026074375.1). Classification (NCBI taxonomy): domain Eukaryota; kingdom Viridiplantae; phylum Streptophyta; class Magnoliopsida; order Asterales; family Asteraceae; genus Tanacetum; species Tanacetum coccineum. Next base: position 1,648 of record BQNB010047205.1, on the reverse strand, counting down.
ACAAAACCGTTACTTTCATTTCATATACAATTGCTATCAATTTCCCAATAACTGTTCAGGTGAGTTCATAGCCTCGCATTTCAATCTTTTAAATGTTTTATAAACCCGCGAGGGGGATACATGCTTTAAACCATTTTCTAAATATGTTATTGCCTAAGTAACTACTTTTACCTTTAAGTCCCCAATATCATGAACCGTTAATCTCTTGATCCTGATGACCAGTTAAGAGAGCGCGAATGTTGTGAATAGATCTATGCTATAGATCTATTTGGACTAGACTCCCCGTTGGTGTACCCAGTTACGTGTAACCAATTGCACATCATTAGAAATCACGCGGGTATTTTGGCAAAGGTACCCGCAGGGGCTATAACGTATCACCATACCCTAAGGCTTCGGATTCATGAGCTAATGGCAATAATAAATATATTTTCAATACCGGGTGTATATCAACGTAACCCGAATATCGCATTTGCATTCAAATTATATTACTTAAACCTATGGATTTACTCAACCTTTGTGTTGACTTTTTAGCATGTTTTATCTCAGGTAACTAATGGCACGGAGTGGCGAGGACTTGAAGATGGAAAAACCGTTATCATTTAAATGTTGTATTTTAGATGTTGGGACCTCTCTTTTGTAAAAACTCTGATGAAATAATGAATGGTAACTTATTTTCAAAAACGACTCTTTTGATTCGTTTTCTATGATTATGACTGTTGTACCTTTGAAGTAATACCCCTGATTAGCTTCCGCTGCTATTTCTGTAAAAATGGGGGTGTTACAACTAAATTGGGAAGGATTGTTGAAAATTTAGTTAAATGAGGGTTCAGTTCATACCGGTTAAGGGACTAGAGGTGCGGAGTGTACTCCCATAGGACACTAAACACCCTGACTCTGATAGTGGTTAATAACGAATTCATGTATCTAATGATCTTCAGTGAGTTGACTCTTCAGTGAGTAACTCTGGACAGAAGGATAGTCATCAGTCTGATGGCTTCAGCTTTAGACTCCATGTGGATTAAGCTGAAGGATACCATCAGGGAGTAATCCATCAGAGGATGTATCCTCAGCGGGTTAACTCATCAGTGGGGTTTTTTAGTCTGAACCCTCAGCGGGTTTCTCTCTCAGGGGTTTAGGCTCTTGCGGGTCGGCTGATGGTCAGGTCACTGTAAAGGTATAACTTCATTGGACTATGAATTCAATGACTTTTAACCGATTTGACCAGGTTAATTGGCAAGTTACAATTGCATTTAATGACAACATTTAATTGGTTATGGCAAAGGATACAGGTATGGAAGAGATTTTATCTCCTATAATCTCACATAACTCGTTTAACTAGGGTGTTGAGTATTCTCCTATAAATAGGAGATCACATTTTGTATGTGAAAGATAGTGTGCAAAACATACAAAAAACATAAACACTTGGATGCGCAAGGGTTATTGATTTGTGCCTAATTTAATAACAAACATTTGGTCTTATCCCACGTAGATATTCGTGATACCCAGGCAATAGGGTCGAATAGTTTACTTTGGAATGTGATAACACGATTCTAAGTGATATCCGGTAACCATTCATTTGGTAATTAGTTAGGCTATTGATTATCTTAACCATGTTTTGCAATACCACAACCAACATTATCCTTATGGT
>BQNB010047204.1:1706-43260 GCA_026074375.1 Tanacetum coccineum | reverse complement strand
ACGCTTTCTATGTGTTTAGACTCTCATTGGAGAGACTATCTATGAATGGATGCCTGTAACCTAGACGCCTACCCTCTTTATATAATAAAAGGGAGGTTATAAGAAACCCTAGCTTACTAATAAAGCTAACTAACTATTACATATTAGGTCATCATTGTTTCTTCTTTCTTCAATTCTGCTTGTGGGTTTTGTAATCATCAAATCTGTAATTCCCAACATAGTGCCCTAAACACTGTACCTGACTTCCATCAGGAAGTGGTAAGCCGAGATATACCTGGCTAGGCACCTAGGTCACTATTCACCTATGGGGGACAACGCCCTTGAAGACTCAGGATGTTAGAGTATGTCTAGTCCTTGCTATAGACCGCCGGTTAATAGAATTTTCCTAGATAATAGCATGCTTTGGTCGTTCCCAAAGTCATCCCTTTTGTTTATCATTACTGTCTTCTTTCTTGTGTCAGGATGTTCATTGTTCGTTCGGCACAACCTATGGTAAGAGTTGTTCGGCCTTTGCCGACTGGACACATACACGAACATAGTGTACTCGACATTGCTTCCCCTTTCGTTCTGCCAGTAACACCGCGTTGGCTGCCTCTTGTGCAGCTGCCAAGTAAATGTATAACGTCTCTTTAGGCTTTGGTGTGGTAAGAGATGGCAGGTCAATTATTATTTTCTTCAACTCCTGGAAAGCGTTCTTCGCTTCTTCCATCCAAAGATAGTCATCTTTGTTTTCTTTGGTTATGTTTTTCAACATTTCAAAGAAAGGGAGAGACTGCTCTGTCGATCAAGCGAGGAATCAGTTTAAAGCTGCAAGTTTCTCGGACATGCTATGCATCTAACCCCATGTTTGGTGATTGCATTTCGGCTATGTCCTTGGTTTTGGCTGGATTAGCTCGGATGCCTTCAAATGTTACCATGTAGCCTAAGAACTTACCTTCCTCTACTCCAAACGTGCATTTTTATGTTCAGCTTCATGTCTATTTGCCAGAGGTTGTCGAATGTTTCCGCTACATTCATTTCTCTTTTAGTTTTGCTTTTAACAACCATGTTAACAACGAAAGCTTCTAGGTTCCGGTCGATTTAAGATTGGAATGCCGAATCCACCCACCTCTGCTACGTTGCACTGACATTTTTAAGATAAAATGACATCTTGGTGTAGCATAATGTACCTTGATCCGTATAGAAGGTTGTCTTTTCTTCATCTTCTTCTGCCATCTGCACTTGATGATACCTCTTGTATGCGTCGAGAAAACACTTCTAGAACCCCATGACTAATTCTATTTTCAAATCAATTTCTAGTAGAGGGTAATAATCTTTGGGACAGGTGGGGTTGATATTTTTGAAGTCAATACACATCCTCCAACTTTCGTCTACCTTTTTTACTAGAAGTGGGTTCGAGATCCTAGTTGGTTATCGGATCGGTCTAACTATGCCAGCCTTTAGCCATTTGGCCACTTCTTTGGTTATAACTTGGCTTTTCTCCTAGGAGAGCATTCTTCTTTTCTGGCTGACCAGAGTGACTGAGTGGTTGGCATTTAATGTGTTTCGGATAATTTGTTTTGGTATGCTGGTCATGTTTGATGGTTCCCAGGCGAAGACATCTTGATTTCTTTTGAAAAGGGTTTTGAGTTGGGTGGAACCTTTCAGAGACAGGTTTCCCTCTATTGTTACCAATTGATCCATATATGCCGGATTGACGAGTACCTCTTCGATCATGGGTTATTTCTTCCGGTATCTTCTTTTGTTTTGTTCTAACCATGAGTCTCTTTTTTGACTCGACACTCATATATTTTGGTAGATCAGGTGACAAGAGGTAGCAATGGTAGATCAGGTGACAAGGGTAGCAACTCCCCTAGGGATGGAAACTTCATCATTGCATGAATGGTGGATGGGATGGTCCAGAGTGCTTTTATTCCTAAGCGACCCAATATGATATTATAAGGTAAGGGCGCCTCAATGGCTATGAATTTCATGGTTGTTTTCCAGTATAGGTCATCACTCCCGAAACAAACATGAAGTTTAATTTTGCCTAAGGGTTTTACATGCTCCCCCGAGAATCATGACACCGTAGTTTATGTATCGGTCATCCTTGCCTTAATAAAAGGGTAAAGATTATTGAAACAATGCCCGTACATTATTTCTATAGATGCTCCCTCATCCAAGTGTATCCGCCAAACCATGTATCCTTAATTTCGGCCTCTATTACCAGTGCTTCATTCGAAAGATCCCTCGCGCCAACCGGTGGAAATGTAATGGGGACTTTCATCCAATCCTCGTCTACTGTCATAGACTTTCTCTTTCGGTCTCCTCCATGATATCTTACCATGTTGATAACGTTAACTTTTTGGGCACCTTTCCCCTTCTATCCCCTTTTCCTTTATGTTTGATATCTTTCACGAGGTGATTTGGTTTACCAGTATCTAATGCTGCTTCTAACTGCTTTCTCAAGTGGTAGCTGATATGTGTTTAATCACATATTACTTTTCTTTATAAAAACGAGCTTAAATGACCAAAAACAAATGAAAGGTACATTGTATATGTCTGTTTTGTTAAATGTGTTGTGCAGGTTACAGATATTCAAAAAAAGATAAAAACAAAGCCAAAAAGGATAAAAATCGAGCACGAGATTAAAAGAGCGTGAGAAAACAAAGCCGAGGGCGTATTTACTTCTTGGGCCAACCCGGACCTAGTTATTGGGCCGGGTTAGAATTGCTAAAACCATGAAAGTTTTTATATGAGCCTAAAACCCAATCTAAACCATTCCAGCCCATGATATAAGCCCAAACCCATAACCCGGATCCAAAGTTAATATATTAAAATTCACAATTACTGTTCACCTCCTTCTTTTTTGTTTTTACAACTAGTACGAGTAACAAGGATTAATCCACCATCTCCATACGAATCCAACTTCTAAAAGGCTTATGTGGCACAAGTCTTACATCATTTTCTGACACTTTGGCAATCCCAAGGTGTCCCATTGGTTGAATGGACGTGGAAGAGATCTAAGGGCTAAAAAGGATGGATTTGGAGTTTGTTATTAATCAAGGGCTACGATTGGATGCTTGAAGACGCTCCTCCTCTTCTAGAATAGTTTCTCACCAGCTATAAATAGAGGCTCAATCACACAATGAAGGGATAAGTAGTGTAGGATTAGGAGTAGGTTAGAATAGCTTTATTTTTAGTTTTTATTGCTTATTGTATTTCAAATCAGCTTTGTACTCATTTTAAGTATTCAATAAAAGTTTTTTTTTACTTTACATTGTCTTCTAAATTCAGCTTTTATTTTTATGTAATTTACTCAAATGGTGAAATAAGCAATAAGTTGTTATAAGCTACTTCAGTTCATCTTAATGTTCTCTTAAACTCAAATAAGCTTTTATAAGCTTAGTTGAGCTTTTTGATCAGTTTTGTCAAGCAATTGATAGGTTTAGAGCTAAGTATGGATGATAAGCCAGAAATAGAAGGGCTTATAGGACTTTACCAGCTTATGTAAATAATCTGGAGCTTATAGATTAAGCTCTTAAGAGCAGTTTAAGTCCTTGTTTTGAGCAAAGGACAAGGTATGATATACTTACTCTATTTTAGCTTAATTTCTGTTTCAGCTTATTAATCTGCTTATTGTTGCTTAAATGTGCTTATTATGCTTAATTGTAGCTTATTATGCCTAGTTTGTAGCTTGTTTTATCACTACTCAAGTATGCTAGTCCAAAAGTGTTTTAAACTACTTAGTTGTAAAATTCTTCTTAAGGTGTTGTTTTTATGCTCAAATTTGATTTCATTAGCATCAATGAGCATCTGTTTTGAGTTAGTTAACTCTGGGATAGCCTTTTAAATATTTTGGATCAAAATCAGTCAAGTTTATGATATGTTCTTAAAGGTCTGATATTGCAGATCAATTGTGGTTAGAATCTAGCTTAACTTTGATTGATTTTGATTGTATTTAGCTTATTGTAGTTTGTTTTCAATCCGTTTCTAGTTTTTAGTTTGTCAAATTCATTTTTGAGTCTTAAATTTTAGCTGCAAGAAGTTAGTTTATCACAAAAAGTTCAAAAACAAGTAGAGTAATCTGTCATTTTCATTTTTCTTTTCTAGCTTATTACCTTAACTAAATTGCTTAAGTCTAGCTTATTTGAGTCTAGGCCTTAATCTGTTTCAGCTTATTTCTAGTGCTTATTAGTTCTAAATCTTGGCTTAAAACTTTGGTCAAAATTCTTTAAAAGTCCTATAGAGTCTATTGTCTTAATCATTTTTGTTGTTTTCCAGCTTATTGTGTTTGCTTATTTCTAGTCCTTAGTGCTTATTGAGTCTAGGTTTAGGTATGTTTCTAGCTTATTGGTCTTTAAATTAGCTTATTGGTCTTATTAGTGCTTATTGAGTCAAACAGTTTTAATTAGCCAACTGTCACTTTTGATTGTCCTTTTCTAGCTTATAAATAAGTTCTAGCCTTAAGTCTTTTATTAAAGTTGCTTATTCTAGCTTAAACTTTAGCTTTTTCAAAAAGAAAAATTAAAAAAATGTTTTACAAAAAAGGACAATCACAAGACTCGAACTTATGACCTCCCCTTCAACACACACATGCTCTTACCAACTGCCCTTAGGTCTTTTTCAGTTATACTTTTGTTTCATTTATTTCTTATATGTTTTTAGTTTTCAGCTTATTTAGCTTATTGTTTTTTCACAGCTTATTGGAAGTAGCTTATTGATTCGTTTTTCTTTGTAAACCTCAGAAATAGGATCTAGTATTTTTTTAAATTTTCTCAAATTTTTAGGATTAAGTTTAGTATTTTTAGTTTAATTTTTAGTCTTATTTAGTTTTAAAATAGTTTTAATTAGTTTAATTTTTTTTAATTATTTCTATTTTTAAAAATTAGTTTATGCATTTTGAGTTTTAAGAGTTTTATTTTGTCATTTTTAGTTAATTGGTTAGTTAATATCAGTTAAATTTTAATTGTTTTAAATGTCGTTAGAATTTTAAATTGCCTTTATTTCTAGATTAGCGTGTCTTTATGTGCTTTCCCTTTGCGTTATTAGATTTAGAATCCAAAATCCAAAATTTCAAACATTCAAGCACCCGATCACGAACCGAAACAAGATTTTTAATATTCACGATTCGTTGGAAAAACAACTCGGGAACGATTTGAACTTTATCATTTTCTAAGGGTAACTTTCTCATCAATACTTTTACAGAAATATATTTTATTTGTGATTAACTTATTACTCTTCCCCAAGAGTAATTTGCCTATTTACTTATACTATATATACTACTATAATACACGTTGAATCAATTTTTGGCACTGCTGCCGGGGAAGTGTGAAACGATTATCGCGTTGAAGTTTGAAGATTAGTGCATTGAAGACCCTTCCTCGTGAAGTTATCATTTTTTGTGAATATATATTTTACATTTCTTTATTACTTTTCATTTTCTTTTATATAAAACTATAAAATACAAAAATATTTTATTTTTCTCAATTTATTTTTGTAGATTTCTTTTCTATTATAAAAATAAAAGAAAAATTAAAACACCAATAATACTTTTCCTAAAGTATTTTAAAAAAAAAACAACAAAAGAAACCGAGTAGCAGTCGTTGGTGTTGTGACCCTTCTTCCCAAGATAGTCACAATATTTATCCATGTTTTATCTTCTAGGTGATCCTACGAGTGGTGGGTGGGAGGGGGGGGGGGTTGTGGTTAGCGTAGCTGATGTTCTGTAGCCAAGATTTCTTTAGGAGTGCTTATTAGCGACTCCAGGGTCAGGATGACTCTGTTATCTCTAGGGATGTTGTTTCGATGAAGGTTTAGAGGAGGACGGTAGGGTGCAACATACGGTGCGCGATGCTCGTGGGCATGATGGGATATTTTGTAATCCATCCTACGACGGTTATTACGGGCTTCTATGTACTCGATCATTCTGCTGGCCTTGGTTATTGACCATCTCCCTCATCTAGAACTCTCCATTCGACAATTCCGTGTCTCGGAATGCTTCCTCCATCCGGACATAGTCATCTACCCTTTTTAACATTTCGTTGACAGTTTTGGGTATACTATACGAGAAATGCTTGGCTAACTCTGGACACTTGTGTGAATTCATAAAGATGAAATTTGCATCAACTCTGGGACATTATGGATGAAGTTAGATTCGCTTACCCATCTTTCTTTGAAGGCTGGGAAGATTTCGTTGGCCTTCTGGGTGATCTTTGAGGTTTCAGTTGGGTCTTTAGCACATGTTCTAAGCATGTTGAATTTGTTGGAGTTCTCCCTAGTGGTCGATACTTCATGGCAGAAGTTTATCAAACCATGCTCTCACCTTTCCCTCTAGGGTTTGCTGAAACATACGACACCATACCGACATGGGTCATCCCTCCTAATTTCCTATTCCATTGAAACGGCTGATGTGGTCATCCATATCTCCAGTTCCATCATATAATTTCATGTTGGTTGGCATCCTATGGCTTGGAGACGAGAAATCGGTAATTCTTCTAGTAAAGGGGCACTTTAACACCTCTTTAAACGGCCAGCCAAGTTGTCATCCGCGATGACTGCCTTTCCCTTGCCATTTGTTCCATTATCTTCGCGATCTTCGTCATCGGTGTCATGGATTTCTTCATTTAAATTTAGGAGCATATGTTTGATGAGGTCACGGTTATTTTGGTGTTTCAGCAACTCTTTGAGGGCCGGTAGATGACCCTCTATGACTTGTGCATTTGTGAGGTCTTGATTATTTTGTTCACAGGATTCTCCCCTTAGTGTGTTTAATGATGTGGATGGATCTGGATCCATCATTCAATAGCGCTTGGCAGATCGAATTTGGGTCCCACGAATGGCGCCGATTTGTTGAGATAAAAGTCCGTTGAGCACGTATTAGACGGGAAAACGTCCTTCGGGTATGCTTCGTGGCCCTTAGTAAACCTGAACAAAGAACAACGCACGTTAGCCTCGCCCCGAGTGTTATCCTAGGACCAAGCTCCGGCGTGAGAGTAAGTATATGGTATGATAAATGTCAGGGGGTAGTGTAATAAATGTGGGTGGAATTAGTTGGTTTGCATTGAATGAGCTTGTAGTGTTTATAATGCCCCAAACATGGTACATGACTTCCATAGGGAAGTAGTAAGCCAAGCTATACCTAGGTTATGCACCTAGGTCACTGTTCACACATGGGGGACAACGCCCCTGAAGACTCGGGATGGCAGAGTATGTTTGGTCCTTGTTATGGACCGCTGGTTAATACGAGTTTCTTGGATAATAGCATGCTTTGGTTTTTCCCGATGTTCCCCATTTGTTTATTATTATTGTCTTCTTTTTTGTGCTGGGAAGTTCATTATCCGTTCGGCACATCTTATGGTAAGAGTCGTCCGGTCTTTGTCGACCGGACACATACAAGAACAATATAAAAAGTTTCTATCTTTTGAAGTAAATACCATTAATTATATCATTGTAAGATGTCGCATTACCCATCGCAATATGTCGATCAATATCTTACTAATATCAAATATGTTTCAAAATTTATGTTTTTCACATACCATAAATACAACAAGTCTTCCAATTCTATGAATGGCAAAAGGAAAATAGTAGGATGTAAAAAGTGAAAAATGATACGACAAAGAGGTAACTTAGGGCCCGTTTGGTTTGTAGAGGGTTTAGAATCGGATTTGGATTAAGGAATGGTTTGAAAGAAAAGGATGACAAAGAAAATAAAAAATTTATTTATATAATATATTTGTTTATATATAAATTAGGATATTAAAAGTTATTTTAAAAATTATAGAATAAAAAATAATAAATATATGGTTGAGAAAATAATAAAAATAAAAATAGAGTCTCTTTTTGGTTTTATTTAGGGGTGAGCACGGTCCAAGGACCGGACCGGACCGAGACCGAAAGTACCCAAAACGCCGGACCGAGGACCGGACCGAAATGGTACGGTCCGGGTCGGTCTTCGGTCCGGTCCGGTCCTACACGGCTTAATCTTCGGGTTTTTGGTCGGACCGGACCGGACCGAAGACCGAATTGGTCCAAAACACCGGACCGCGGACCGGACCGAAATACCTTCAGTCCGGTCCGGTCGGTCCGGTTCGGTCCGGTCTTCCAGTCCGGTCCGGTCGACGGTCCGATATGCTCACCCCTAGTTTTATTACCTCAATCCCACCCTACACATACGCTGCGTTCTCGAGTTTGTTTTTGAGGAGAAAAGAAAGGAAATGCTAAGAAATATACATAATCTTGTGTTCTTAAGTTTTTATAAAAAGAAAAAGAAAGGGTTTACATAGGAAAGAGGAGGGAAATATTGGACTAAAGTTATCCTCCTATTTTTGGGAGGATTGCCTAGGAAAGGAAATGATACATTTTATATTTTGGTTAGAAAGACTATATTACCCCCCCACCAACTACAAAGGCTAATATACAAGATGGGCATTGTAGTAAATTATCATATTTACATTACTTTCCTTCCAACTTAAGAACATAGATCATACACACTTTCCTTGCATTTCCTTTCCATTTTGTCCGACTCGAGAACGCAAACAAGATTGTATGATATCCTTTCTTTTCTTTCTCTGCCCCTCCCATTCTTTTCTTTTTCAACCGTCCTAAACTCGAGAACGCAGCGATAAAGAATATTTTTTTTAAGTGACTTCCACTTAACACCGATATTAATTAGTGTTTTGTCAAACAAAAACACATTCCAAACAGGCCATTAAAAGAAGTTACTATTCCAAAAGTAGCCAAAATGAAAAGGGTAATTACAAGATTACCCCAACATCAATCCCTTTGAAGAACACAAAACCAAATCATTCCAGTCTATTCTTTCTTCTTCATCATCATCTTCCCCACTTCTTTTCTTTTACACCTGCAACCAAACACCCCCCCTAAAAAAAGATATTTTCTTCCACCGTCAGGTATGCTATAAATATCATTTATATTAACCGCTTTTTAACTGTAAATCTAGATCTAATGTATATTATAGTTATAGTTATTTGATTGGTTTGCTTTTTGTATGCTGTTCTTTTAATTAAAATTTGTGGTTTGTGTTGGTTTTGATTAAAGTTGAATTTACAGTAAGTTAAATATTGTTTTTTATTAAAATTTATGATCATATAATGATTGGATTATTGTTGTTGTTGTTGTTTCTGTTTTTTTGGGATGTTTAGATATCATGGAGTTTACTTAAATTTTTATAAGAATTGAAACATTTTCGATATATGTCATTAGGGTGATTGAGATTATGTATTTTTTTGCTTTTGCGTAACATAAGTTACTAAAAGGTCACAGTGTTTGAATTTGCGTATTTTGTTTAACAAATAAACTGCGACAAGATTTAAATAAAATAAAATTTAATCTAATTAGTTTATAGTTGGTTTTAGGCTATATAAACTAAAATAAAATAAATTCAATCTAATCCGTTTATAATTGGTTTTTGGCTATAAATTAATCTAATCCGTTAACAAACACACATCAAAATACTCAACTACTCGAAACTCATTTTTACATGAGAGGTTACGCGACCTTTTTATTGCAACTTATGTTGGCATTTGGTTTTTCCAAGATTCTTAGGGACTACTGCAATGGGATGGCTTAAGTAACTCATGTTCGTTTCGTATTATATCGGGTCTAGGTTATATATAAATGTTTTGAGCTAGTATATTGTCCGTTGGTTAAAGTATGGAGTTATCATGTTAGCTATACGTGAAAAGAAAAAAAATATCAAAAAAGTTGATAAGAAAATTAAGCAAAGCTAAAAAAGTGGATTATGCAGACTTAGTTACCTAATTAGGTCATGTATATTGGAATGAATGTAGTAGCCTAAACTTTCCTCATATTTAAACTTGTTCAGCTGCCTCAAACTGCTTCCTGAGAACTCTAGTAAACTGAAAAAATTGCAACGCTAGGAGAAGGACAATTGACTTACAAGAATTGCATTATGTTCTAAAGTTGCAACACAGGAAATTTGCTACATATACCTTGCTTTAAGTGATGATAATATCATTTTCATAATATCAAGTTCTTCTATTGAACTCGATATAATAAACAAAAAAAGTGTAAATTTCAAGTTTAGTTATTTATTGGGGCTGTTTGTGAGACCTTATCAGACTCGATGTTATTAGAGACGTTTATGTAATTCCATTTGTTTATACTCTTAAGTCTTATTAAACTTACTCGATACTCACGGGTGTAACTTGGTAGTTATGTTGGGGATCCAAAAACTTGTGCCCATTAGAGGTTATATACGTGTCCATTTCATTTAGGATGTTCTCATTACTATCTGCAGCACAGCAAGTCATTGCTGTTTCCCAACCTTTGTCTTTCTCGACTACTGCCTGTGGTTGACGTTACATCATCGGACCATAGGATCATTGTTTCTTTTTCTCGATTGGTGTTTTTTATTGATGTTTATGTTTTTTCCCTTGTGAATGGGTCTGCGTCTTGTGAATGGGTCTGCGTCCCTAATGAACTTTTATGTATAGCTTTTGTTTACTTTAAAGCTTATCTAATTTACACCATTTTTTAAAATTGTCAGGTAATTATTTGTGATTTGCTTTTATTATTTATGGGCTGAATGCACATTACATGGGAGGTGTAGAGGATGATGAACCACCCTCAAAACGTGCGAAAGCATCTTCTAGAGAAATAAAAGGTCTTTCAAACGGTTTTCTAACAAAATTTCCTGCAAGTTGCTCATCAATGGCTCGGCCCCTAACTTCTCTAGGGGACGATGAAGTAATTGGTTCGAAGGGAGTCAAAAAGGTGGAATTTGTCAGAATTATAGCAGATGCGTTATATTCTCTTGGGTATAGGAAAACCGGGGCATGTCTTGAAGAAGAGTCCGGAATACCTTTTCAATCATCTACTGTTACCGTCTTCATCCAACAAATCCTTGATGGCAATTGGGATGGAAGTTTAGCTTCGTTACGCAAAATCGGTATATTGGATGAATCTGTAATAAAATCAGCTTCTTTTATGATATTACAACAGAAATTCCTTGAACTTCTGGATCGTGAGAAGATGACGGAAGCTTTGAAAACACTGAGAACTGAGATATCACCTCTTTCAGTTAACAGCGATAGAGTTCGTGAGCTTTCTTTCTATTTATTATCTTCAACAATGCCTCATACAAACGGGGCTGTTAATGGAAGTTCTGGGCTAAGAGTGGTCAAGCCGAAGCCTCGATCAGAGCTTCTTGAGGAATTGCAAAAATTGTTTCCTCCAACAGTGCTGATACCAGATAAAAGATTGTTACAATTAGTAGAACAAGCTCTTGACCTGCAACGTGAAGCTTGCTTGTTTCACAATTCCTCGCTTGGGGAAACATCATTGTTCACTGATCACCAGTGTGGAAGAGATCAGATTCCTTCACAAACAGTTCAGGTCAGGATTTCTTTTCTCAACATTGTGATTTGTTGCTCATCAAGTAGTAGTTTTGCTTAGTACAAAGGTTTTCTTTTTCATTGAGGTGGCAAGATGAACAAGTCACGCAGGGTGGGTATTGTGACGGGTAAATTGTAGTACATGGTGAAATGGGCTGGTCTGGTTGGGTTGGTCCACTAACACTTTTACACCAAAACAAAATCGCTTTTAAAAAAAATCAAATGTGTTACTTAAGATCACTGCAAAGTACTACATAGTATTAATACAAAGTAATGGCTGTTTGCTTTAAAATTAGAGTGCGGACGATTCTCAATCAGTTTGGCTCGTTATACCGACTTGACTTTTTTTCCTTTTAGCTATCTAATTTGACCCGTTTTAAGATAAACATAATCCAAGGCGACGAGGATGAAGTCTCCTTTACCTTTTCATATATATCGTTGCTGTGCAGAATGATGATACGGTTTTCAAGTTATGAGCTGATTTCTTTTAATAACCTGCAATGTAGATTTTACAAGACCACCAGGATGAAGTCTGGTACTTACAATTTTCTCAAAATGGGAAATACTTGGCGTCATCATCAAGTGATAATTCAGCAATTATTTGGGAGGTAACTAACACTCCCTCCGTCTATTAACATTCAATTCCTTTCATCCTGATATAAATTCCATCTTTTAATATCTTAAAGGTTGATTCGGATGGAAAAGTCTCGTTAAAACATAGATTAATTGGCCACCAAAAACCCATTTCTAGCATTTCATGGAGCCCGAAGGATGATCAGATTCTCACATGTGGTGTAGAGGAGGTGGTTAGGAGATGGGATGTTTCCAGTGGTGAATGCCTTCATGTTTATGAAAAAGGACTTCTTGGTTTGATCTCGTGTAGTTGGTCTCCAGATGGTAAATGTGTATTCTCAGGGTTGACTGATAAAAGCATAGTAATGTGGGATTTAGATGGGAAAGAAATAGAGTGTTTGAAGGGTCAAAAAACTATTAAAATATCTGATTTGCATATAACAAGTGATGGAAAGCTGATAATTACAGTTTGTAAGGAAAACACGATACTACTAATTGACAGAGAATCAAAAAATGAAAGATGCATAGAGGAAGAACAGATGATAGTTTCATTCACATTATCTAGAGACAACAAGTATCTGCTGGTCAGTCTCGTGAATGAAGAGTTACATCTTTGGAGTATCCAGGGCCATATTCGACTAGCTGCAAAGTATAAGGGTCACAGAAGGTCTCGCTTTATTGTTAGGGCTTGCTTTGGTGGACTTGAACAAGCATTCATTGCTAGCGGCAGCGAAGATTCTCAGGTATACATATTTCCGGTTAACAACCATTTTGGATTTGCATTTTGGAACTAGGTTATCTGATTCCAGTTCACTAGAATTAGTGTTCTATGTTTGGACAAATATAATTTGCTTCTGATTGTCTTATTATGAGTCAAATAATCAGTTTTGTATTACTCATATACTTCTTGCTCTAAAGTATTTTAGATATATTACTCTTTGATCTGATGTCTCCTTTTTTAGTAAAAAGGCGTTTTTTTGGTCACTTTACCCATTCATTCCTAAAATGAAGATAATTAATTAACATCCAAACAATTTATCTTAAGTTCATTTCATGTGTAGTGAAGATAGGTTTTATAAAATGAAAAAGTTGTTGATGTGGTTTGACACGACAAATTTATAGACGTTTACTAAGCTTTATCATAGTGGATCTGTCACTACTTTCAGATATCATTGAGCCAACAGCTATTTGGTTAAGGTGAAACGGCTGATGTATGATTTTCTAAAAATGGTTACAGGTTTATATATGGCACAGAGGATCAGGGGAGTTAATCCAGACACTAAGAGGCCATTCTGGGGCGGTTAATTGTGTTAGCTGGAATCCAGCAAACCCTCATATGTTGGCATCAGCAAGTGATGATCGTTCAATACGCATATGGGGCTTAAAACAATTACATTCAAAACAGAAAGGTAAAGAGAAAACGCCATCAGAAAATGGCAATCACTATTGCAATGGAGGTACTATTTGAATGACTTGTTTTCTTGTGTAAATACATGACTTTCTTACCCATCAACCGGATATTTGTAATTGTAATTTGAATCTTATGCATTCTATCATCCTAATAAAGCTTTATTTATTGCTTTATGTGTGGCAATGTCTCGTCCACTAGATATTTTAGCTTAGCAAAATATGAACACATGGAAATATTTTTGTTTACCTTCTAGTAAGCTCATTGTTTTGATTTTTTATGGGATAAATAATATATTAGTTAAATCACTTATTGGAATAGTTAGGGGTGTAAACGAGTGGGCAGAGACTGACAAACCTTGGGCACGGCCTGCTTCGAGCCTTGTGTTTTTAACTAAAGCTGGTGGAGTACAAACTCGAGGTCAGCTTGTTTATACAATGAGCATAAACAAATTAAACTCAATTCGAGTTTGGCTTGTTAAACGCTTGGGGCTTAGTGTATTTGTTTATTTTGAGCTTATTTATGGATAAAAGTATCTAAAAAAACAGATATACATACGTACACCTAACTATATACAGTAGATAATATTTGCTCAAGTGTGTCTAGACTCGTGAGTCTACTGCGTGTGAAGCTTGGACTCGAACTTGTTTGTTAAATCAGCCTTAAGTTAGGCTTAGGCTCAGGCTCAGCTTTTTTTAGCTTTTATTGAATCAATTCCTTGTAGCGCTTGAGCTCATTTACACCCTAGAGACAACATATTCTTCTTAGACAGAGGCCTGAATAGTGGGGTGAACAATTGGATAACAATGGTCAAGTCACCTTGACTTCCATGGAGCCGGTTGGTATTTTACAGGGAAATAGAACATACCTTTCTCTGATTTCATTATTGTCCATGGCTTTAGTGCCGCCGGGGCTTAATCTCTCCTGGTTCTTAATCACCGAATTACTGCTTTCATGGTAATACCAGCTTACACTTAGAGCTCCTAATACGATGGTCACCATGCTGGTTTGGATCTCGACTCGACACTATGTCCTCATTGTGAGGAAGATATTGAAACTCTGGATCCTTGTTGCTCAAGGGTGGCAAAGGGTTGGAATAAAGTTTTTAAAAGGTGGAAATTGGATTTCTCTAGCATCATGTCATTACAAGATTTGTTGAATCATGATAGGAAAAAACGTATGTATTAGATTTGTACGTACCCTTCCATAGCATTATAAAATATGAGTTTAAAATCATCTTGAATACACTATACGCGTTATGTAATATGTATTCAACCGCATTAAAATTATATTACGAGTATATATATATATGATGTCTTGTTAGATACAAACAAGCACAAGTATGACTTATCCATGGAAGAAAATCAGTTGATATCGTCTTATTTTTAAACACCAACAATGAGATGTTATTTAGGCATTGGACCAATTGTCAAACCCGAGTTTTTGAACTTATCTCGGGTGATTCAATCAATTCGTTCTCTCATCTTCTCGATCAAGTGATTTTACCAATCTCCAACTTCACCCTTATGAAAGAAATACCGGTTCTCTAACTCGACTTTAGAGCCAAACATCTGAAGGCCCCTTGTTAACCTCCAAAACTTTCAAAAGCTCTTTACTACAATCTTAATAATCTTTTAAAATCTCACCCACAGGTTGCAGCGGCCCCCCATGGTTTTTGTGACTTTGTTTCGTGACCGTTGTTTAGTGCGAGCGTGTTTGTGTTTTTATAGCATATGTTTCTTTGATCGTATTTAGGTTTTGACATGAGGCTTTGGTGAGGCAATTTTCTGATAAGTGTAGGTCATTATTGTTAGCTTGGCAGATTGACATTATCCAATCAATCATTAGTTGTTAAATTGATTAGTCAATCAATTAGTTGTCAATCATTATCTTGTCAAGCATTAATTAGTTGTCTATCCACATAGTCTTGTACCCTTATAAATTGTAACGTATGATTACTGGAATGAACACACAACGTTTCACCATTCCTCATGGTATCAGGACCTAATCGATCCTAAATCCCAACCCAGAAACACTAACCTTCATCATAAAAATAGTTGTCCTCCGGTCATCGGCAACTCGCCGATGATTCGGAGGGATCCCAAACATACATTTTTCTTTTTATGCTATTAGCTGTAATACAAATAAATCAAAGCGCCGTTTTATCAGCGCAACATAACACCGCCACCACCGCTGCTATACCACTATCGTTTCCGTTTATTTTTTTTTCACGATCCCATCTTTCTACCTCTTCGTCAATTGTTAGTGATTTGTGTTGGTGATTTATGCTAAGATCATAAATCCACACAACCGTAATTTGTGTTGGTGATTTGTGCTAAGGTCACAAATCCACACAACCGTGATTTGTGTTGGTGATTTGTGCGTAGGTCATAAATCCACACAATCTTGATTTGAGATGAGTTTGGTTGAAAGCTCTTTGGGAGGCTTTGATCTCTAGTTTCTTGGATGAAGGAAAAAACAAAGGAGGTGTGTATTTTGGAAAAGAGGGTTGCTTTATTTGTGGGCTATCTTTATCTTCATGTTTTATCACCATTAATGGTTGTGGGAAGTTTGTACTAAGGAGATAGAGATAAATTTTTGGTGGCCAACAAAATAAATTATGGAGGGTGAAATAATGTTTTTTGGGTTAAAGGTGGAGAAAAAGAGAAGAAATCCAGTCCGAGCTTTCGTGTTTTCGTCGCTCGGACTGCGGGGAAGTGTTAGCTTGGCAGATTGACATTATCCAATCAATCATTAGTTGTCAAATTGATTAGTCAATCAATTAGTTGTCAATCATTATCTTGTCAAGCATTAATTAGTTGTCTATCCACATAGTCTTGTACCCCTATAAATTGTAAACGTTATGATTACGGGGTATGAACACCACAACGTTTCACCCATTCTCAAACTAATTTTTTTTTTATTGTTTAAAATTATTTTGAATGGCAATTGTGTTACAGTTTTATTAATTTGAATACACTTCGGATGACATCAAAAGAAAACAAAAGAGAAAATTTGTCCAAATCACAAACATAGAATAATATTATGACCACATTGTATTCAAATTACTTAAATGACAATGTTGAAGTTTAGTATATATTTTATGCGAATTGATGTGTATTTTTTTAAAACTAATTACTAAGTTTTAAATTTATAAAACTCGTTCATCTATGGTCTACAACACACTAAGGGGCAGAGAATCCGATCGTGTGTAGTGTAGTATTGGTAAATTCGAAGTCGTCCAAAGAGCTAAATGTTTAGGTTTATAATCTGAATTAATTGTCACAATTTTGAAAGTTGTTTTAATTTTGAAATGCAATAAGAATAAATGTGACAATGAAATAGAAATGTAATTGAGGGAGAAATGCGTACTAGCCTAGCTAGTACTCTATTAGTGTTAAAATGATATTTCCTAGTGCAATGTCTAATTCTCATTTATTATGGTGGTTCTAATATCATTAGGCCGAGTTTAATCACAACCTTACTATCTCGTATGTTCTCAAATCATGATGCTCATAAAATCAGTGCATCTAGGTGTAGTGATATAAACACCAAAACTATAATATAAACTTTTTTTGAATGTCGACAATCTCACTACTCGACATTAAACCCTCCTAAAAGGATTTCTCGCGCTTTATAAGTGACTAATCTAATGCAGGCATTGGTATGAGCAACCCCTACATTCGAAATATATGTCATCCTATCTCTTGTAACCTAATATACTATCTTTCAAATGTTCACGCCGACCCAATAGCTAAAAGCATCTACACTAGCCTTAGCACTACCAAAATGTGAGGATCTATCAATAAGCAATTAGGATATCCAAACAAACGATAATTAGACTAAGAAATATGCATCAACACAATGAGAGATAATAGAAATTGATATTAATTGGATTGATTGCTTGTTTATATTGAGAATGACACTCCTATATATAGCGATACAAAGGAAGACTTCTAATACTATGGGCTTGGCCATTGGCCGACTTACTCTAAATATACAATATGTACTTTAATACGCCCCCGCAGTTGGAGCGGGAGATTTGCGGACGCTCGAACTGGATCTGAAATCAGTAAACAACGGGTATGAGAGTCCTTTTGTGAAGATATTTGTGACAACTGTGCCTTGAGAGGTTAAGTCATACGTTAGTATTGACTTAATATCATGTTCTATGATATTTAAGTGTTTATGTGATCTTATATGTGTTGGTTATCAATTCATGGAGCGGGATCGCTCATTGTGATGAATTTATGGTTGTTTTGGGTATTTTATTTTGTTCACATTTTAGTGACAATGAAAATGATAGTATAATTCTATGTGTGTACGTATTTTTATGTATATGTATACGTATTTATATCTTTAAGTGTTACTAGTAGTTAGTAAAATTAAAAGTTTAATTTAGAAAATATAGAAATTAGAACTTAGTTTTATTAAGTTAGTAAAATAAAATTAGAAATAAAATTTATTTATAATCATTTAATCTAGTTTTAATTTAAAAGGTTTAAAAGGTAGAAAAAAAAATGGTTGTTTATAAAAATGGCAAAATTTTAAAGGTTGGATATGTAATTAATATAATAGAAAAAAAAAATCTTCATAATATTTTGGGGTGTTTGTCGACCGGTTATGTAGTAAAAAATAGGACAAACAAAGTTTTAAACTAAATCAAATTCTAATTAGTATTTATCTCAAACTCTTTTGCAAACCCTATAAATACAAACTCTTTTCCCCCTCTTCCCTTGTGTGGCCGGTTAAACCCAAGAAGAAAGAAATTTTTTTTTTATTAAGAACAAGTTGGTGATCTTGTGTATCAAGATCAAGGTTTTAGGTATGTTTTTTAAACCGTTTCAATTAATCTTTTTTAGTTTTCTTGTAACAATTAAGTGATGGAATTAGGGTTTATTTATATTCTCTGTAAATTAATGATGTTAGACAAATCAGAGGTGATTAGGGATGAGATATAACGTTTTGTTTGTAATCGGTTAGGTCTAAAACGCGTTAAAATAGGAATTAGGTTTGAGCAGAATTTTAGGTCATGTTGTTCGATTGATATCTCAATGATGGTAACTTGTTTTATTATCAATCTTATGTCCATCGATAAGTTCAGAGAGTCTAGTTTTCAAAAAGTCCGGCCACGATCGATTTCGAGGCCGGGAAGTTGGTCTAATGATTTTTGTAAGAAAAGTTGTCAAAACAGTAATTTCGGGTCATATTTAGGTCTGATTTCGGGGAGGTAAAAACCTCCTACTTAAAATTCAAATTAGGGTTAGCAAAAAATCAGAGGTCATATTTTAGGTATCTATTAACTCCAGTTCGAAAGGCTAGCGCTAAAACATTTTCTAAGTATTTTTAAGGACGTCAAACTTTTTTGGTGTGCGTTCAGGTCCGAATCTAAGTACTTTGTAATGATGGATTTTTATAAAATAGTTCCACTTAATATTATTTTTTCTAAAACATCACAGTAGCTTACAACTCATTGGGGAGCTAGGGAATGTAAGGAGAACCATCAATTAGGTGTTTTAGTATTTTATTTGTGGTCATAAACTGACTACAAAATTCAGCCAGAAACTATGAAATAAAACTCCAAAGGAATGAATTTGCTCCGCATTGACTGCCCCAACGAGAAGGCAACATGAATGGTTGGTTGATTGAAGATGAGGATGAGCCTCTAGGGTATGAAGCATCCGATAAGGAGGTAGACTCGGATCTTGAGTCCACCGCAAGAAGCAAGCCTAAGCGTAAGAAGTTGAAGAAGACAGCTAAAGCTATTCCCGACTACACGTTTCGCGACTGTCTGTATTGTTCTAAGTGTTGATATGTTTTAGTTTGTTTTCTTTTCCTTTTGAAGTTTGGAGCCATGTTTAGGAATGTTATTTTCAACTCTTGGATTTTAAGTATTTTAATATAATAAAAGTGATTATTGGGTTATTCCTATATGTGATTAGTTGTTTTCATTTGAGTTAGGTGTTATGTGGTGTGTTTATTTCATGAAGTGTCATCATACGAGGGAGTACAACTGTGAAAGGGGGCATCTATAATTATGGTGGCCAACATAATTTTACAGGCGCACACATCACCAAAGTGGACTTGTCAAGTTTGATTACTGGATTCATGTGATACGTTGTATGATGGTCTATACTTGTATTGTTATGGTTATGGAAGAGTATGATAAGATCATGGGATTGGTAATCATTATTATATCGTCTAATGTATATAAATTTTATCTCATATAGAAATGGCTTCATCCCGTCGAAGCGGTCCTAGCAACGAGGAGAACCCTGACATTACTACTATCATCGCGCAACAATTGCAAAACATCCTTCCTCAGATCGTCACCCAAGTAACTAACAATGTGAACAATGCTAATGGTAGAAATCTTAGGAATGGTGGAAACAATGGTTGTACCTACAAAGGGTTCATGGCATGCAATCCCAAAGAGTATGATGGAAAGGGAGGTGCGATAGCACTTACCCGATGGATCGAGAAGATGGAGAATGTAATTGACAATAGTGGGTGTGTGTGATCAAAGGTGAAGTATGTTGCTAGCTCGTTTGTGAACAAGGCTTTGACTTAGTGGAACACCCAAGTTCAAGCAAGAGGTCGCGAAGCTGCAATAGGTATGTCATGGACAGATTTTAAGGCGTTGCTTATAGAGGAGTTATGTCCTAGCAATGAAATGGAGAAGTTGGAAACTGAGTTTTGCAATCATAAGATGGTAGGATCCAATCATGCCGGCTATACAGATCGGTTTCATGAATTGGCCAAGTTGGTCCCGCATCTAGTTACTCCTGAGTCATCACGCATCAAGAGGTACATAGCTGGTTTATCTCCTGAGATTCGGGGAATGCTCCGAGCGACCCAACCAACCACAATCCAGAGTGCAATTCTTAGAGCTGGGATACTTACTGATGAGGCAGTTAGCTGTGGTACATTGACCAAGGGTAATGAGAAAAGAAAGGGAGTGGAAGAGACAAGCAAGCAAGGAGGTTGGGGAAATGATAATAAGAAGGCGAAAGTGAGCAAGGGGTTTGTGGCAGCAACTCCTCATAGGAATGGGTATGCTGGCTCTCATCCAAAAATTGTGTCCTAAGTGTTAGATCTCATCCATACGAGGGTAGGTCCTTGTCTAGTGTGCTTCAATTGTCAGAAACCGGGTCACTTTGCAAGGAATTGTCATATGCCAATTAAGCAGGTGGCGCCGATTAATGCTGTTAGAGGGGAACATGAACCAGGAACATGTTATGAGTGTGTAAGCCGCAAACATTTTCGAAATACGTATCCTAAATTGACTCGAGCACCTGGTCAAGTGGGAAACCATTTGACTATCGAAGGAAATCGGAACACAAGGAATAGCGAAAATCAAGTTAAAGGAATGGCCTTCAATGTGAACGCGGTCGGCGCTCTCCAAAGATACCAAACGTGTGACGGGTAAAATTTTTCTTATGACAATACCTTGCTACTGTACTTTTCGATTCTGAGCTGATTTTAGTTTCATTCTCTCTATATTTTGCACCTTTGTATTGTTGAATAACGAGTTTTGTAAACCCTAGATATGTGATAGAAGTAGCAGATGGTAAGAAAGTAGAAATTGATAGGATTATTCGTGATTGCAAACAAAAGCTAGGAAATTCCTTGTTTAATATAGATTTGTTACCCTTAGGTCATGGGAGTTTCGATGTGATTGTGGGGATGGATTGGATGTCTAAGCATAAGGCTGAGATAGTGTGCCATGAGAAGGTGGTTAGGATACCGTTGGAAAGTGGTGAGATACTTCATGTCCAAGGAGAACGTACTCCAGGAATCGCCAAATCCTTAAGTAACGTGAAGGTAGATGAACCGAAATTGAGTGATATTCCCCTAGTACGAGATATTGTTAAGGTGTTTTCGGAGGACTTTTCAGGATTGCCACCGCAACGACAAGTTGAGTTTCGCATAGATTTAGTTCTTGGAGCGACGCCGGTTGCGAAGTCTCCATATCGTCTAGCGCCCTCAGAAATGCAAGAATTGTCTGTGTAGCTTTAAGAGTTGCAAGACAAGGGTTTCATACGACTACGTCTTCTTCCGTAGGAGCACCTGTGTTGTGTGTTAAAAAGGAAGTTGGTGCATTTCGCATGTGTATTGATTATAAGGAGTGGAACAAGTTGACTGTTAAGAATCGCTATCCTCTCCCGAGAATTGATGACCTATTTGATCAGCTGCAAGGAGCGCGCTACTTCTCAAAGATAGACATTCGGTCAGGTTATCATCAGCTCTGAGTACATGAGGATGATATTCCAAAGATCGCGTTTTGAACGAGATACGGACATTTTGAGTTTACGGTTAGGCCTTTTGGATTAACCAATGCACCTGCAGTCTTTATGGATTTGATGAATCTGGTTTGCAAACCATACCTAGATAAGTTTGTCATCGTTTTCATTGATGACATTCTGGTCTACTAAAAGGCTATGGAGGGAAAACTTTGAGGTTCTTTTGGGATGGTGTTGGACATTACTAATACGAGGAGAGTTGTATGCAAAATTTTCCAAGTGTGAGTTCTGGTTACAAGAGGTGCAATTCCTTGGTCACGTGGTCAACTAGAATGGTATTCACGTGGATCCAAGTAAGATTGAGGCGGTAAATGCATTTGGTGAAAGCTCCTGCAAAACCATCTGAAAATTCGATCATTTTTTGGGATAGCAGGTTACTTCGACGTTTTATTGCTAATAATTTCTCTTAAGATGTTATATACCTCATTACTTTCGTTGACTCAGAAAAACAAAAAGTATGAGTGGGGCGTGGAACAGGAGGAGGCATTCCAGACCTTGAAATATAATTTGTGTAATGATCCAATACTATCATTGCCTGATAGAGTAGAAGATTTTATAGTATATTGTGATGCATCGAACCAGGGATTAAGTTGTGTACTCATGCAAAGAGGCAAAGTAATTGCCTTTGCATCAAGACAGCTAAAGATCCATGAGAAGAATTATACAACGCACGACCTAGAATTGGGAGCTGTTGTGTTTGCCCTTAAAACATAGATGCATTATTTGTATGGTACGAAGAGTGTCAAGCTATTTCGGATTTAAGAAGCCCTTCAACACATATTTGATCAGAAGGAGTTGAATATGCGTCAAAGGAGGTGGATTGAGTTATTTAGTGACTATGAGTGTGAGATTCGCTACCATCCAGGTAAGGCGAATGTGGTGGCAGATGCATTAAGTAGGAAGGAACGAGTGAAACCTAGACGTGTACGAGCAATGACTATGACTATTTAGTCTGGAGTAAGAGGAATGATACTAGCAGCCCAGGGTGAGGCGTTCAAGCAAGAGAACGTACTCACAGAAAGGCTACATGGTTTGGATCAACAGATGGAAAGGAAAGAAGACGGGAGTTTATACTTTATAGACCGTATATGGGTTCCGTTAGTAGGAGGTGTGCGAACGATAATTATGGACGAAGCTCATAAGACTAGGTACTTCGTACATCCTAGAGCGGATAAGATGTACCATGATCTTTGAGATATGTACTGGTAGCCGGGAATGAAGAGGGACATTGCTACTTATGTTAGCAAATGTTTAACTTGTTCTAAGTTGGAGGCTGAGCATCAAAGGCCTTCGAGGTTATTGCAACAACTCGAGATACCCGAATAGAAGTGGGATAAGATCACTATGGATTTTATCACCAAGTTACCTAAGACGAAGAGTGGGCATGATGCGATTTGGGTAATAGTCGACAGGCTGACCAAGTCGGCTCATTTTCTGGCGATGCGAGAAGATTATAGTACTGAGTACGAGTGGCCAAAGTTGTACTTCGATGTGTTAGCGCTCGACACGAGTTCAGTGTCGATCATTTCGGATCCGAGATGGACGTTTTATCATTTGTGTTTATTGGCAACATTGCAAAAAGCTTTAGGGACGCGATTGGATATGAGTACAGCTTATCATCCTCAAACGGATGGACAAAGCGAGCGTACGATTCAGACTTTAGAGGATATGTTAAGGGTGTGTGTGATAGATTTTGGTGCAATTAGGATGTTCACCTAACGTTAGCTAAGATTTTCTGACAACAATTGTTATCATTCGTGTATTCGGTGTGCATTTATTATGGTGGTTCTAATATCATTAGGCCCGAGTTGTAATCACAACCTATCATATACTTCATATGATCTCAATCATGTTGCTCATAAAAATCAGGCATCTAGGTTGTAGTCATATAACCCCAACTATACTAAAAACTTTTTTAAATGTCGACAATCTCACTACTCGACATTAAACCCTCCTAAAAGGATTTCTCGCGCTTTATAAGTGACTAATCTAATGCAGGCGTTGGTATGAGCAACCCCTACATTCGAAATATATGTCATCCTATCTCTTGTAACCTAATATACTATCTTTCAAATGTTCACGCCTACCCAATAGCTAAAAGCATCTACACTAGCCTTAGCACTACCAAAATGTGAGGATCTATCGATAAGCAATTAGGATATCCAAACAAACGATAATTAGACTAAGAAATATGCATCAACACAATGAGAGATAATAGAAATTGATATTGATTGGATTGATTGCTTGATTATAATTGAGAATAGCCAACCTATATATAGGATACAAAGGAAGCTTCTAAACTATGGGCTCGGGCCAATGGGCCGATTACACTAAATATACAATATGTACTTTAATACGCCCCCGCAGTTGGAGCGGGAGATTTGCGGACGCTCAAACTGGATCTGAAATCAGTAAACAACGGGTATGAGAGTCCTTTTGTGAAGATATTTGTGACAACTGTGCCTTGAGCAGGTTAGTCAAACCGTTAGTATTGACTTAAATATCATGTTCTATAATAATTATGTGTTTATGTGATCTTATATGAGTTGGTTATCAATCCATGGAGCGTGATCGTCTCATTGTGATTGAATTTATGGTTGTTTTGGGTATTTTATTTTGTTCACATTTTAGTGACAATGAAAATGATAGTATAATTCTATGTGTGTACGTATTTTTATGTATATGTATACGTATTTATATCTTTAAGTGTTACTAGTAGTTAGTAAAATTAAAAGTTTAATTTAGAAAATATAGAAATTAGAACTTAGTTTTATTAAGTTAGTAAAATAAAATTAGAAATAAAATTTATTTATAGTCATTTAATCTAGTTTTAATTTAAAAGGTTTAAAAGGTAGAAAAAATGGTTTTTATAAAAATGTCAAAATTAAGGGTTGAATATGTAAATAATAAAATAGAAAAAAAATATAATAATATATATAGGGGTGTTAGTCGACCGGTTATGTAGAAAAAAAAAAGAAAACAAAGTTTTAAACTAAATCAAATTCTAATTAGTATTTATCTCAAACTCTTTTGCAAACCCTATAAATACAAACTCTTTTCCCCCTCTTCCCTTGTGTGGCCGGTTAAACCCAAGAAGAAAGAAATTTTTTTTTTATTAAGAACAAGTTGGTGATCTTGTGTATCAAGATCAAGGTTTTAGGTATGTTTTCTTAAACCCTTTTCAATTAATCTTCTTTAGTTTTCTTGTTACAATTAAGTGATGGAATTAGGGTTTATTTATATTCTCTGTAAATTAATGATGTTAGACAAATTAGAGGTGATTAGGGATGAATTATAAGCGTTTTGGTGTAATCGGTTAGGTCTAGAACGCATTAGAATAGGAATTAGGTTTGAGCAGAATTTTAGGTCATATTGTTCGATTGATATTGGAATTTTTGAATTTTTTCGAAGAACTTTTTAAAAAAAGTTTTCTTTTTATCCTTCTCACGAATATTGGCTTTATATTTTAACCTTCCTCTCTCTCTCTCTTATCTTTTTTTCTATATATATATATATATTTATATAGAATATATATATATATATATATATATATTTATATTAATATATATATATTATATATATTATATTTAGTATTTCTATATTTATAATATATATATATGGGACGATCGGTTTAGGGGGATAAGAGGGAAAAGAAAACCCAATTTTAGTCTAAGTAGGATTCTAATTAGGTAATTATTCAAACCTTTTTGTAAACACTATAAATACCAAAGCCATTCTCCTTTTTTTGTGAAACGGTCGACTCAAGAGAAGAAAAAAAAATTTTTTGTTTTATCAAGGTTCATGTTGTGAATTGTGTAATTCAATCTAGGTTTTTAGGTAGTTCTTAACTCTTTTCAATTAATCCTTCTTTTGTAAAATTAATGTACCAATTAAATTGATGGAATTAAGGTTTTCAATATTCTTGTAAATCTAATGATGTTAGACTAATTAAATGTGTTAGGATGAAAATATAAGCGTTTTGGTGTAATCGGTTAGGTCTAGAACGCGTTAGAATAGGAATTAGGTTTGAGCAAAATTTTAGGTCATGTTGTTCGATTGATATCTCAATGATGGTAACGTGTTTTATTATCAATCTTATGTCCATTGATAAGTTTAGAGAAGTCTTGTTTCCAAAAGTAAGCCCTGAAGGTTTTGGGTCGGGAGTTAGTCAAATAATTTTTGCAAGAAAAGTTATCAAAAAATTGTAAATTCGGGTCAGATTTAGGTCTGATTTCAGGGAGTAAAACCCCTACTTAAAATTCGAATTAGGGTTACCAAAAATCAGAGTCTTATTTTAGGTGTCTATAAACACAGTTCGGAAGGGGGTAGGTGTTAAAACAATTTTCTAAGTATTTATAAGGAAGGTCAAAAGTTTTAGTGTTGTGATTCAGATCCGTAATTGAGTACTTTGTAATGATGAATTTTTATAAAATAGTTCCACTTATTATTATTTTTTTGAAAAAATCAATGTAGCTCAAAATCATTGGGGAAGCTAGGAGATTGTAATGAGAACCATCCTTAGGTGTTTTAGTATTTTATTTGTGGTCTAAAGTGACTAACAAAATTCAGTCAGAAACGGTGAAATTGGAGTTCAATGGTTTAAGGTTATTTAGGGTATGAAAATGATATGGGCAGATGTATTTAAAGGAATTATAAACTTATTATAAGGTTTGAAGTCCAATCATTGATTGTTTACAGTTGGTTAGGGCATTTAGCCTAAACGAGTGTAACTTGTATTTTTGTTGTCGTTTAGATTGTTTGGAAGATTTCTGTCAGTAGACTGAGATCAGGTGAGTTTCATTAGTTATTTTTTTCATGTTTTCTTGGGATGGAAATGATGCAAAGGTCTTAAAAATGTTTTAATTGATGTGATTATGTGGTTTAATTGACGCATGAACTTTTATGTAGCTATTATATGTTATGTACTAAATGTTGTGTGCTTTGGATCGAGGGTAACGTTCCTACCCAATGTTGTGTGCTTTGGATCGAGGGTAACGTTCCTACCCATTACTATGAGACGTGCTTTGTGGCTTAGATCAGGGGACATATTCCGTCCTAATTATGATTGATTGGTACATATGCATGTTAGCCTGTATAATAGTTAGCCAAACTTTCCTTCATGCTTTGTTTTTTTATTAATCACAGTAATTGAATTAAAGCTTGGATTGTGTGTCAATAACCTATGACTCTCACCAACCGTTGTGTTGACATTTTTAAGCATCATTTTTAGGTGAGCATGTTGAGGGTTTTGAAGCTAAAAGTGGCTAGAGAAACCTTAGGATTGCATATGGAGTTTATCTTTTGATTTTTGTTTCATATTGTTTCATATTTTGTTGCAGGAATTCTTGAATGTTTTTATTAGGTTTGTAAGACATTATCTTTGTATTGATGAAACCTCTTTTTCATTAATACAAGATGACGTTCTTTTGTTTTTGGTATTTTCATGACACATCATGTCTTTTATATTAGTTATGCATGTAGTGATTCTCTATTGTTGAAACCATTGTGTTGTGATGATATCCATGAAGTTACGCCTCGTGTTTCCGCCTTGGTAGGGTGTGACAGATTGGTATCAGAGCCAATGGTTATAGAGAAGTAGGTGGTTGAACCTAGACTATAACCTAGGAGTCCCTCATATAGTTGCATTTTAGGGCTTAAGTGTATATGTACGTATCTACTATATTTTCTCGTTACTTAAAAGCTTTAATTTTTCCTATTTTCATTACTACTATATAGATACTTTTCATTATGGGGATCTAATAGTATATACCCTTCCTTGTCTTATTTTAGTCATGTCTCCTCCAACTCGTACGTCTCGTGCTAAGTTTCATTGGGGAATCGCCTTCGCAACTAGACTCAAGCATTTTACTGATCCAGTGACGAAGCTTAAGATGAAGCATACGAACCGTAGAGTCCGAATACCGAAAGGTCTATATCCGCGCCGAATTGAAGCGAAGATGACTAAGAAACAAGTAGGAGGAAAATGGATCCTAGTGAGGGAGATGACAATGATTTCAAAAGATAGAGAAATCTCTAAGTTTCCTGGATACCATTCGTTAGAAGAAGAAGAGGAGCCAAGTGAGCAACTTAAGCCTTATGATCTGTATTGATTTGTTGATCACCCAAAACTCTAAAGGAATGAATTTGCTCCACATCGACTGCCCTAACGAAAAGGCAACATGAATGGTTGGTTGATTGAGTATGAGGATGAGGATGAGCCCCAAGGATATGAAGCATTCGATAAGGAGGTAGAATCGGATCTTGAGTCCACCGCAAGAAGTAAGCCTAAGTGTAAGACGTTGAAGAAGACAGCTAAAGCTATTCCCGACTACACGTTCCGCGACTGTTCGTATTGTTCTAAGTGTTGATATGTTTTATTTTGTTTTCTTTTCCTTTCGACGTTTGGAGCCATGTTTAGGAATGTTATTTTCAACTCTTGAATTTTGAGTATTTTAATATAATAAAAGTGATTATTGGGTTATTCCTATGTGTGATTAGTTGTTTTCATTTGAGTTAGGTGCTATGTGGTGTGTTTATTTCATGAAGTGTCATCATAGGAGGGAGTACAACTGTGAAAGGGGGCATCTATAATTATGGTGGCCAACATAATTATACATGCACCACAACACAAGTTGACTTGCAAGTATGATTACATGGATTAATGTTGATATGTTGTATGTTGGTTATACTTGTATGTATATGGTTATGGAAGAGTATGATAAGATCATGGGATTGGAAATCATTATTATATTGTCTAATGTATATAAATTTTATCTCATATAGAAATAGCTCCATCCCGTCGAAGCGGTCCTAGCAATGAGGAGAACCCCGACATTGCTACTATCATCGCTCAACAATTGCAAAACATTCTTCCTTGGATCGTCACCCAAGTAACCAACAATGTGAACAATGCTAATGGTGGAAATGGTAGGAATGGTGGAAACAATGGTTGTACCTACAAAGGGTTCATGGCATGCAACCCCAAAGAGTATGATGGAAAAGGAGGTGTAATAGCACTTACCCGATGATTCGAGAAGATGGAGAATGTAATTGACAATAGTAGGTGTCTTGAGAATCAAAAGGTGAAGTATGCTGCTACCTCGTTTATGAACATGGCTTTGACTTGGTGGAACACCCAAGTTCAAGCAAGAGGTCGCGAAGCTGCAATAGGTATGTCATGGACTGATTTTAAGGCGTTGCTTGTAGAGGAGTTCTGTCCTAGCAATGAAATGGAGAAGTTGGAAACTGAGTTTTGGAATCATAAGATGGTAGGAGCCAATCACGCCAGCTATATAGATCGGTTTCATGAATTGGCCAAGTTGGTCCCGCATCTAGTTACTCCTGAGTCATCACGCATCAAGAGGTACATAGCTGGTTTAGCTCTTGAGATTCGGGAAATGCTCCGAGCGACCCAACCAACCATAATCCAGAGTGAAATTCTTAGAGTTGGGATACTTACTGATAAGGAAGTTAGCTGCGGTACATTGACAAATGGTAATGAGAAAAGAAAGGGAGTAAAAGAGACAAGCAAGTAAGGAGGTTGGGGAAATGATAATAAGAGGGCGAAAGTGAGCAAGGGGTTTGTGGCAGTAACTCCTCATAGGAATGGGTATGCTGGCCCTCATCCAAAATGTGCTAAGTGTTGAACTCATCATCCCGAGGGTGGACCTTGTCTAGTGTGCTTTAATTGTCAGAAACTAGGTCACTTTGCAAGGAATTGTCGTATACCAATTAAGCAGGTGGCGCCAATTAATGTTGTTAGAGGGGAGCATGAACCAGGAACATGTTATGAGTGTGGAATCCGTGAACATTTTTGAAATACTTGTCCTAAATTGACCTGAGCACCTGGTCAAGTAGGAAATCGTTTGACTATTGAAGGAAATCGGAACACAAGGAATAACGAGAATCAAGTTAAAGGAAGGGCCTTAAATGTGAATGAAGTAGGTGCTCTCCAAGATCCTAACGTCGTAACGAGTACTTTTTCTTTAACCAATCACTATGCTACTGTACTTTTTGATTCTGGAGCCGATTTTAGTTTCATTTCTACCGATTTTGTGTCTTTATTAAATGTGAAACCTAGTTTTATAAACCCTAGCTATGTGATAGAAATAGCAGATGGTAAGAAAGTAGAAATTGATAGGATTATTCCTGATTGCAAACTAGAGCTAGGAAATTCCTTGTTCACTATAGATTTGATACCCTTAGGTCATGGGAGTTTTGATGTGATTATGGGGATGGATTGGCTGTCTAAGCATAAGGCTAAGATAGTGTGCCACGAGAAGGTAGTTAGGATACTGTTGGAAAGTGGTGAGATACTTTATGTCCAAGGAGAGAACGTATTCCAGGAATTGCCAAAGCCTTAAGTAACGTGAAGGTAGATGAACCGAAATTGAGTGATATTACTGTAGTATAAGATTTTGTTGAGGTGTTTCCGAAGGACTTGTCGGGATTGCCACCGCAACGACAAGTTAAGTTTCGTATAGATTTAGTTCCTAGAGCGACGCCGGTTGCGAAGTCTTCATATCGTCTAGTGCCCTCAGAAATGCAAGAATGTTCTGGGCAGCTTCAAGAGTTGCAAGACAAGGGTTTCATACAACCAAGTCATTCTCCGCTGGGAGCACCTGTGTTGTTTATTAAGAAAAAGGATGGTGCATTACGCATGTGTATTGATTATAGGGAGTTGAACAAGTTGACTATTAAGAATCGCTATCTTCTCCCAAGAAATGATTAACTATTTGATCAGCTGCAAGGAGCGTGCTACTTCTCAAAGATAGAACTTCGGTCAGGTTATCATCAACTCCGAGTACATGAGGATGATATTCCAAAGACCGAGTTTTGAATGAGATACGAACATTTTAAGTTTACGGTTATGCCTTTTGGATTAACCAATGCACCCGTAGTCTTTATGGATTTGATGAACCGAGTTTGCAAACCGTACCTAGATAAGTTTGTTATCGTTTTCATTGATGACATTCTAGTTTACTCAAAGTCTAAGGAGGAACATGAGGTTCATTTGAGGCTGGTGTTGGAATTGCTGAAGAAGGAGAAGATATATGCAAAATCTTCCAAGTGTGAGTTCTAGTTACAAGAAGTGAAATTCCTTGGTCACGTGGTCAACCAGAATGGTATTCATGTGGATCCAAGTAAGATTGAGGCGGTAAATAATTGGAAAGCTCCTACAACACCATCTAAAATTCGATCATTTTTAGGGTTAGTAGGTTACTACCTACATTTTATTGCAAATTTCTCTAAGATTGCTAAACCTCTTACTTCGTTGACTCAGAAAAACAAAAAGTATAAGTGGGGCGTAGAACAGGAGGAGGCATTCCAGACCTTGAAAGATAATTTGTGTAATGCTACAATACTATCGTTGCCTGATGGAGTAGAAGATTTTGTAGTATATTGTGACGCATTGAACCATGGATTAGGTTGTGTACTCATGCAAAGAGGCAAAGTAATTGCCTATGCATCAAGATAACTAAAGATCCATGAGAAGAATTATACAACGCACGACCTAGAATTGGGAGCTGTTATGTTTGCACTTAAAATATAGAGGCATTATTTGTATGGTACGAAGAGTGTCATCTATACGGATCATAAAAGCCTTCAACACATATTTGATCAGAAGGAGTTGAATATGCGTCAAAGGAGGTGGATTGAGTTATTTAGTGACTATGAGTGTGAGATTCGCTACCATCCAAGTAAGGCAAATTTAGTGGAAGATGCACTAAGTAGGAAGGAACGAGTGAAACCTAGACGTGTACGAGCAATGACTATGACTATTCAGTCTAGAGTAAGAGGAATGATACTAGCAGCCTAGTGTGAGGCATTCAAGTAAGTGAACGTACTTGTAGAAAGGCTACATGGTTTGGATCAACAGATGGAAAGGAAAGAAGATGAGAGTTTATACTTTATAGACCGTATATGGGTTTTGTTATTAGAAGGTGTGCGAATGATAATTATGGACGAAGCTCATAAGACTAGGTACTCTGTACATCCTGGAGCGGATAAGATATACCATGATTTTCGAGATATGTACTGGTGGCCGGGAATGAAGAGGGACATTGCTACTTATGTTAGCAAATGTTTAACTTGTTCTAAGGTGAAGGCTGAGCATCAAAGGCCCTTGGGTTTATTGCAACAACCCAAGATACCCGAATGGAAGTGGGATAAGATCACCATGGATTTTATCACCAAGTTACCTAAGACAAATAGTGGACATGATACGATTTGGGTAATAGTCGACACGCTAACCAAGTTAGCTCATTTTCTAGCTATGCGAGAAGATTATAGTACTGAGAGATTGGCAAAGTTGTACATCGATGAGATAGTCGCTCGACACGAAGTTCCCGTGTCGATTATCTCGGATCGAGATGAACGTTTTACATCGCGTTTTTGGAAATCATTGCAAAAAGCTTTAGGGACGCGATTGGATATGAGTACAACTTATCATCCTCAAACGAATAGGTAAAGAGAGCGTATGAGTCAGACTTTGGAGGATATGTTAAGGACGTGTGTGATAGATTTTGGTGGCAATTGGGATGTTCACCTACCGTTAGCTGAATTTTCTTACAATAATAGTTATCATTCGAGCATTCGGTGTGCTCCGTTTGAAGCATTGTATGGAAAGAAATGTAGGTCCCCCGTTCTATGGGCTGATATTGGGGAAAGTAGTTTGATTGGGCCTGAGTTGGTACAAGAGACGACCGACGAGGTAGTTTTGATCAAGGAGAAGCTTAAAGCGGCAAGAGATCGTCAAAAGAGCTATGCTGACAATAGGCGCAAGCCCCTATAGTTTGAGGTTGGAGATCAAGTGTTACTAAGAGTGTCGCCTTAGAAAGGTGTGATGCGTTTTGGAAAGAAAGGTAAGTTGGCACCGAGGTATGTAGGACCATTTGAAATCCTTGAAAGGATTGTCCCTGTAGCTTATAGGTTAAGATTGCCAAAGGAATTGAGTGATGTGCACGACACATTCCATGCGTCAAATTTGAAAAAGTGTTTGGCGGATGCTAATCTGCATGTGCTATTGGACGAAATCAAGATCGACAAAACTCTTCATTTTGTCGAGGAACCTGTGGAGATTATGGACCGTTAGGTTAAGACTTTAAAACGTAGTAAGATTCCAATTGTTAAAGTGCGTTGGAATTCAAAGCGTGGTCTTGAGTTTACATGGGAGCGCGAGGACCATATGAAAGCTAGGTATCCCCAACTGTTTATTAATAATACCAGTGAATCTAGTAGTTAAATCTCGGGATGAGATTTCCCTAAGGAGGGGATACTATGACAAATGTGCCTTGAGCAGGTTAGTCAAACCGTTAGTATTGACTTAAATATCATTATGTGTTATAATAATGTGTTTATGTGGTCTTATGTGAGTTTAGTTATCAATCTGTGAGCGTGATCATCTCATTTTGATTGAATTTATGGTTAATGTGGGAATTTCATTTTGTTCACATTTTTATGGCAATGAAAATGTTAGTGTAATTTTATGTGTGTACGTATTATTTTGTGTAAGTATTATGTATCTACGTATTTAAGTATTAATGATTTGTAGGTGTAAGATTTAGGTCTAGTAATTTAGTTAGTTAGATTTTAGTATTATTAAGTTAAGAAAATAAAATATGAAATGAATTTATTTTATAGTCATTTAAAACTAGTTTAAATGAAAAAGGTTTTCTTAAAT
This sequence comes from Tanacetum coccineum, assembly GCA_026074375.1. Classification (NCBI taxonomy): domain Eukaryota; kingdom Viridiplantae; phylum Streptophyta; class Magnoliopsida; order Asterales; family Asteraceae; genus Tanacetum; species Tanacetum coccineum. Next base: position 9,936 of record BQNB010047204.1, on the reverse strand, counting down.
AATAAAGAGGTTTTTATAAAAATGTCAAAATTAGAGGGTAATATGTAATTAATAATAATTAAAATAAAAAAGGGGAGTTTGTTCGGCCGGTTATTAAGAAAAAAAAGAGTTTTATTATAAAACAAATTTGTATTTGAGTAGGATTGTTAAAAATGTAATTATCTAAAACCCTTTTTGTAACACTATAAATACAAATCATTCTTCTCCTTCCCCTTTGTTATTTTTGGTCGACCGAAACCCCAAGCAGGAAGAAAAAAAAGATTTTTTTTATCAAGATTCAAGTTGGTGGTTTGTGTAATCAAATCAAGGTTTTTAGGTAAGTCCTTAAACTCTTTTCAATTAATCTCATTTTTAAAATTAATGTAACAATAAATTGATAGAATAAGGGTTTTCAGATTCTCTGTAAATTAATGATGTTAGACTAATTAGAAGTGAATAGGGTTAAATTATAAGCGTTTTGGTGTAATCGGTTAGGTCTAGAATGCGTTAGAAAAGGAATTAGGTTTGGGCAGAATTTTAGGTCATGTTGTTTGATTGATATCTCAATGATGGTAACATGTTTTATTATCGATCTTATGTCCATTGATAAATTCAGAGAGTCTAGTTTCAAAAAGTCCGGCCACGATCGATTTCGAGGTCGAGAAGTTGGTCTAATGATTTTCATAAGAAAAGTTGTCAAAACAGTAAATTTGAGTCAGATTTGGGTCTGATTTCAGGGAGTAAAACCTCTACTTAAAATTCGAATTAGGGTTAGCCAAAAATTAGAGGTCATATTTTAGGTGTCTATTAACTCCAGTTCGAAGGCTAGAAATAAAACATTTTTTAAGTATTTTTAAGGATGTCAAACTTTTTGGTGTGCGTTCAGATCTGAATCTGAGTACTTTGTAATAATGAATTTTTATAAAATATTTCCACTTAATATTATTTTTTCGAAAAAATCACAGTAGCTCACAACTCATTGGGGAGCTAGAGGATGTAAGAAGAACCATCAATTATGTGAGACCCCCAAAATGCGGAATATATTCGGGTCATGGGTCAAGGGGGTACCACGTCATCATACAAGACTCTAGGATTACAAGTCACAACGTATGAAAATGATGTGGGTGATGTATTTAAAGGATTATAAACTTAGTGTAAGGTTTAGAAGTCCATCATATGATTGTTACATTGGTCTGGGCATTTAGCCTAACCGAGTGTAACTTGTGTTTTTGTTGTGTTTAGATTGTTTGCATGATTCTGTCAAGTAGCTGAGCATCAGGTGAGTTTCATAGTCCCATTTTACTATGTTTTTTTGGGTTGGAAATGATGCAAAAATATGTTTTGAAACTTTTTAAATGCTGTGATTATGTGGTTTAATTTACGCATGGACGTTTATGTAGCTATTATATGTTATGTGTTAAATGTTATGCGTTGTTGGAGCGGGGGTAACGTTCCTACCCAATGCTGTGTGCTTTAGATCGAGGGTAACGTTCCTACCCAATGTTGCGTGCTTTGGGTCGGGGGTAACGTCCCTACCCATTACTGTGACACGTGCTTTGTGGCTTGGATCGAGGGACACGTTCCGTCCTAGTTATGGTTGATTTATACGTGTGCATGTTAGCCTGTATAATAGTTAGCTTAACTGTCCTGTCTTGTTTTGTTTTTATTAATCACAGTAATTTATTTAAAGCTTGAAATGTGTGTCGTAAACCTATGACTCTCACCAACCGTTGTGTTGACGTTTTTAAGCATCATTTTCAGGTGAGCATGTTGAGGGTTTTGAAGCTAAAAGTGGCTAGGGAGACCTTAGGATTGCATATGGAGTTTATCTTCTGATTTTTGTATCGTACTTGTTTTATGGATTTTCTTGAATGATGTTTGATTTCTTAGGTTTGTGAGTCATGTTATGTCTTTGTATTAATGAGACCGTTTTTCATTAATGCAAGACTCCTTTGTGTTAAGGTATTGTCATGACACTTAGTGAATATACAATATGTACTTTAATACGCCCCCGCAGTTGGAGCGGGAGATTTGCGGACGCTCAAACTGGATCTGAAATCAGTAAACAACGGGTATGGGAGTCCTTTTGTGAAGATATCTGCGTACTGAAATCGAGAAGGGACATGAAGAACTCGAACATGACCTGCTGCTACTTTGTCACGAACAAAATGAATGTCAATCTCTATATGTTTGGTGCGCTGATGTTGCACCGGGTTTGCAGACATGTATACGGCACTGACATTATCACAGTAGACCAAGGTCGCTGTGAAAAGTGGGGTATGAAGCTCACGAAGGAGGTTGCGAATCCAAGATGTCTCAGCTACAGCATTCGCAACCCCGCGGTATTCAGCCTCAGCACTAGAACGAGACAACGTGTCCTGGCGTTTGGAGGACCACGTCAGGAGGTTGTCACCAAGAAAAACACAGTATCCAGAAGTAGACCGGCGCGTAGCCGGACAACCTGCCCAGTCAGCATCAGAGTAGGCAATAAGCTGTGATGTAGTAGACCGAAATAGCTGTAATCCAAGATCAGTGGTTCCTCGAAGATAACGAAGAACACGTTTCATAGCATTAAGGTGTGGCTCTCGAGGATCATGCATGTAAAGACATAACTGTTGAACTGCATATGACAAATCGGGTCGGGTAAAGGTGAGGTACTGAAGTGCTCCGGCAAGGCTGCGATATAAAGTAGGATCAGTGACCGGTGATCCTTCAGGTCCAAGCTTCTTCTCAGTGTCAACTGGAGTCCTGCAAGGGTTACAATTAAGCATCTGTGCCCGCTCAAGAATCTCGGTAGCATATTTCGTCTGAGACAAGAATATGCCAGAGGTAGTACGCGTGACAGATATACCAAGAAAATAGTTGAGTGGGCCAAGGTATGTCATAGCAAATTCCGCATGTAGCAAAGAGATTATACGTTGCAGGAGTGAAGTAGAAGAAGCTGTAAGAATGATATCATCCACATACAGTAGTAAGTAAGCCGTGTCTAGCCCCTTGTGAAAGATGAAAAGAGACGAGTCGGTTTTGCTGTGATAGAAACCGGCTCGAATAGCATAGCTGGAAAATCGCTGAAACCAAGCTCGGGGGGCCTGCTTAAGGCCATAAAGCGACTTTTGCAGAAGGCAAACATAATCAGAATGAGCTGAATCAGTAAATCCTGGTGGCTGGTGCATGTAAACTGTCTCTGTAAGATGGCCGTGAAGAAATGCATTTTTCACATCTAACTGATGAATAGGCCACTGTCGAGAAACTGCAAGGCTAAGAACAGTCCGAATGGTAGCAGGTTTGACAACAAGGCTAAATGTCTCATCGCAGTCGATGCCTTGTTGTTGACTACGACCATTTGCAACTAGTCGGGCTTTGTACCGACTTAAGGACCCGTCAGCATTATATTTGTGTTTGTATAACCACATGGAGCGGACAATGTTGACATTTGGTGGGCGAGGAACAAGCACCCAAGTTTCATTGTCGATGAGAGCTTTATATTCGTCACACATGGCCTGTTTCCAGTTAGGATCTCGTAAGGCATGGAAAGGAGACTTAGGGATGAGGTGGTAACATGGAAGTTGTATTTGGGGTTAGCTTTTACAATTCCAACTTTTGAACGTGTGACCATAGGGTGTTGCGAGGTAGATGGTGGTGGGGGTGGTGGCGAGGTGTTTGGTGGTAGCGTTGTGTTTAGTGGGGATGGTGTTGGCAACAGAGTTAGAGGTGTTGTTTGTGAGGTTGTTTGTGGTGTGGGTTATGGTGGTGTTTGTTGAGGAGAAGTAGGTGTGGTAAGAAGACGAAGTGCATTGGGAGAGGTGTCGAGATTATCATCTAAGAATTGGTATGAGGGGGGTTGAGTTGGAGTCATAGAGCCGAAGGGAAAGACAATTTCGTCAAATGTGACATGACGGGAAATGATGATTTTGTTGGTGTTCAGGTCAAGGCACCGATATCCACGATGATTGTAAGGGTACCCGAGAAAGATAGATGATATGGTACGAGGGGCAAGTTTGTGCGGTGGAAAGGTGTAAGGGTAACAAAGGCATCTAAACGTACGAAGGTGGGTGTAAGAGGTTGGTTTGTTAAATAATTTCGTGAAAGGGATGTCATTGTTGATAGAGGTGGGGGGAGGATATTAAGTAAGTAAGCGACAGTAAGTAGTGCTTCGACCCAATACTCGGGAGGAAGACGGGCTTGAAAGAGGAGAGAACGTGCTACGTTATTGATAGTACGAATCATGCGTTCAGATTTGCCATTTTGTTGAGATGTACGTGGGCATGAGAAACGAAATTAAATGCCATTAGTGGCAAATAATTCATGGAGGGAGTTGTTGTCAAATTATCCATCATGATCACATTGGAAAGCTTTAATTTCACGGTTGAATTGGGTTTTTACAAATGCATGAACGTGTAGAAGTTTTGACTATGCATCAGATTTTCTGTGAAGTGGGTAGACCCACAAAAAATGTGAATAGTGATCTTAGAAAAAGGACATAGTATTTATATCCACTCATGCTAGAGACATGAGATGTTCAAAGGTCTGAGTGAATAATGTCAAAGGGAGATGTGACAATAGAGGTAGATTGTTGAAAGGGAAGTTTTGTTTGTTTCCCTAACTGGCAGGCATGGCACAAGTGTTGAGTGTTTCGTTTATTATAAGACACAAGGCCACGTGACGACAGGGTTTGAATTACATTGTCACTGTGGTGACCAAGACGTTGATGCCAAAGGGAATGGTTATTAGTAAGTAGGGCAAAGGCTGAGGCGGCAATATGTAAGGGGTATAGATCACCCGTGCTGTCACGACGAAGAAGGGTTTAACGGGTATAATAATCTCATACAGTGAAACCATAAGGATCAAAATCAATGGAGCATTTATTATCAGTGGTGAATTTACGTACAGAAACAAGGTTTTTAATTATATTGGGTGTGACAAGAACATTTTTAAGGTGGAGTGGGCGATATGGATTAGGGATTTGTACATGTCCAGAGTGGGTGACATGTATAGATGATCCATTTCCGACAATAACTGAATGAAAATTACGATTAAGAAAAGAGGTTTGAAGGTTACCGGTGTTAGATGAAAGGTGAGAAGTTGCTCAGGTATCCATATACCATTGTTGATCATGAGAAGCCATAAGAACTAATTTTTTTTCGATGAACGGTACCCGCCGATGAACAGTACTCGTCGATGAACAGTACTTGCCGATGAACAGTACTCGCCGATGAATAGTGACGCCGATGAACAATAATTTTTTTGGGGATGGGAGGGAGAGGTGAGGAGCGTGTTATGAGAGAAAAAGAAGAAGAAGTTTACGGGAAGATTAATATTAGGCTCTGATTACCATGATAGATAATAGAAGTTGATATTGATTGGATTGATTGCTTGATTATAATTGAGAATAGCCAACCTATATATAGGATACAAAGGAAGCTTCTAGACTATGGGCTCGGGCCAATGGGCCGATTACACTAAATATACAATATGTACTTTAATACACAATAATAAATACATAACTAGACTAACACTAAAAGTTTTTAGCCACTCATATTGAAATTTGCAGAAATAATAATGAAGGAAATCTTGGATTTATTAAACATTATAATTCTTACAAATACTTGATGAATGATTAATACAATAATGATTAAAGGCTAATCCTCCTTTGGAATGGTGGTGAATGGAGCTGGAAAATCCCTTATAATGAAGCCCCGGTCATTCCCTTTGAGTCTTCAGTGAAGAGAATGACGAAATAAGCATAATTAGGGCTTGTATTTATAGGCTCGATCCAACTACGACGTAACCATAAGTGAGGAGTTACGTCGTAGTTCCCATATTGCACGTGTGTCTTCAAAAGCTTGATATAGTTACGGCGTAACTCAAAGGCATGAGTTACGCCGTAGTTACTCCCTTAATGATATTCACCCATTGTTACGACGTAGCCCCAACGGGCTAACTACGCCGTAGTTATGATCTTGACTGGACATTTCTGGGTCGGTTAGAAAGTGGGTTACGACGTAGTTCCATCTAACCAACTTTGCCGTAACTTTCATCTAGAGCAGAGCAGCTACTTGTGTATTTTTCATCACGCACCCTACCATTGCCGCGTCTTTTTATTCCAGTGCTCATATTTTCCTAAAAAAGAAACATGAAGTAATTAAGTACATATTTTCATAAAAATAAAGCAATTATGAGCATTTTTATAAAGGAAATTAATATTAAAAAGTATAAACTATTTGATGTTATCAAATATCCCCCCACTTGACTTTTACTTGCCCTCAAGTAGACCTTTTAGAATCATTTCTAAAAAGATATCCCCCAAGTTATCTTGGAAGATATGAATTTAAAAATTACCTATGCTAGAAATCATCAAAGCCAAACACCTTACAAAAAGGGGAACAAAATCACTAACTCTCACTTAGTCTGCGTGTTTCATTTTCGGGGTGATCACTCAAACGCTCAGTCATAGCATGTATCTATCATAGGCTTGGCGTGTACATTAAACTCCACAACTAGAGCTAAGGTCTAGACAATTCTTAAAGGAAACAAGGGTTGATATAACAATAAGGTTTAGACGGATGAATCATTCTTGTGATCTTTATCGATACCAATGCTCCAGAAAAGGCAACAAAACCACACATGCTCGTCCAAATCCATGAACGAGACACCTATGATTGCTCAATTCCTTAACTCGAGCAAGCTAAAGGTTAGGATCGTGAATGAATAAGGGAAGGATAAAAGACATTGGATGCACATTTAAAGGTGGAAAAACAAAAATACACAAGCAAATAGTTTATTCTGCACAATCTCTCCGTCACTAGTCACTATCCATCCAATAGTTCAAACTTTAAGGCGCGAGAATCCGATCATCTTCAATAATGAGCTAGTGTATGTAGTGTAGATGTATAATAAGAATCGTCAAGGCAAATGTATACTAGCTCACCCTTCAACTAACTAGTTGGTTTATACACGTATCAACTCTAAATTATCCTTGAACTATATACGAGGTAATCATATAACACAAACTAAGTTGGTTTTATAATATAACCAACATTTAAAATGCCATCATGCTACATAATTTCAAATAAAACACACATTATTTAACACATGAAATCTGTAGCATGGAAAATTACAATTACAAAAATATATAAACATCCCTCCACCTAAGATAAATCATATCGAAAGTAATAGTGAAAATGGGGGGTCTTCATCGATCGAAATGATGGGTCTTCCACGAAAGCACATTTCCCGAACCCTTCCACTTAAACCAAGGACTTAAGCAACTAGTAACTTGCCAACTATGGGTTAGAGACTATACGGTAGGCTAAGGCAAAATGGTGTAACAAAACATACATAAATATGGGTTTACAAAATGAAAGAAAGGCTCAGAGGGGTGTTTCTAAGGATATCTTGCACTAAAAATAAGTGCAACAAAGGGTTTTTTCACAGGAGGTTGACAAGTCGATGTGACGAGTCGATAAACACACACAATAATACACATATGGGCTGATTTGGTGTAAATCCTAATATGTTTCCTTTTTGAACTATCTATCTGTTGCGGTTGTCGTAAGGGACTTCTACAAGAAGTTTTACAACTCCCTAGATAGTGTACCTAATCATTGTAGTGTAGTATAGGTAAGACTTGGGGGTTGTTATCGTTCTTTAGGTGAATAGGTTGGGAAGGCTTGATCACGGTTTAACAGAATTCTAAGGGTTGAGAGAATATTATTTTTGTATTTTTATATTTTATGAAAGCAGTAAATCATATGTTTGAGAGGTTGGTTGGTTTTAGCTATTAAACTAAATATAAACTAAGCTACTGGTGATAACAATATAATAAAAGATTGTGTTCATTTAATCATGTATTACTCCCTAGATTGCTTCTTCTAGTGTTGTTGCTTTGTCACACTTGTGATGATCTATGTAATTATTTCCTAAGACCTAACATGCATATTCATCACAAGAAGCAACACCACTAAGATCTACATTCTAGGTAGGGGTGGCAATTTCTGACCCGACACGAAAATTAACAGGTTCGGGTTGAGTCTAATATATTTTGGGTCGGGTTTGGGTTGACCAATCTGACCCGTTTATTAAACAGGTAAGGTTCGGGTTGGGAATAAATTAAGCGGGTCGACCCACTAACCTGTTTAAGATTTTTTTTCTTAAATTAAAATTTATATATTTATTGTTATATGTGTTAAATGGGTTAAACGGGTAGACTCACAAACCCGTTTAACATGTTTAACCCTGTAATGTGCCAACT
>BQNB010047203.1:0-43262 GCA_026074375.1 Tanacetum coccineum | reverse complement strand
GTTTATGTGTTTAAATATGCGACCTATCATTCAACTGGATCTAGTGATACCGACCGAGTTACCTAGATGTCAAGATGACTTTCCAAATCCGCAATTTATATATATAGACTAATAGGATCACAAATATTGACATATCTTTATCAATCGCTTAAGGGAATAAGTTATTCTAGCAGGTAACCTAGTATAGCGTTCTTCTTCCCTTGGTAAAGACTCGGACAGTAGACTACTAGAATATAAAGAGTTGTTAAGCAGTAAGTAGGTAAAGTCTCGATGGGCTAGGATTTAATTAGATCACCATTATTAATCTCCTAAGATAGATTATAATCTGCAAAATAAAATACTTTATGTGGATGAATTTAATTGTGACAAAATTCGACATGTCTAGGTTTTAGGAAGAAGTCCCGCCTAAATCTAAGAAAGATATAACCCTCGAGATAAGTGAATCATTGCACTAAATAAACAAACCAACGTTCTATTTGATTAATCATGGTTAATACAGTTTCCTTACAATTGGCTTGACCGCTCTTCCATCTTCTGATTATCTGCTTGCGTGTGCTAAGTGTTTTAAATAGATTTAAGTCACCACCAAACCTGTGCCAGTCTTTTAGACTGAAAACACCCCTTATCCATTAAAATTAGGAGTAGGTTTAACATAGGTTTAACATAGAATAGATTAGATTAGACTAACATAGATAACATAGAATAATTCACTAAAATATTGATAGAACTAAGAATTAACGCTCTCGCTCTTAGTGATCGACACCTCACTTACCAACGAAGCTACATATGATCGGGTACACTGCCCGTTAGTGTTGTTTTTAGGTATAGTCGGCAAAATATAAATGTAAAGGTTGATAAATAAAATACTTACACTCAACGACACATCAAGTTTTTTTGGCGCCGCTACCGGGGAGTAAATTTGTTTAAACTTATTTTTATTATTATTTTATTTCTAACCTAGATTAGTGTAATTTAGAATTAGTTTAAATTTTTGTGTTTTATTTGTTTTTGTATGTATGTTTGTTTGTAATTTGTTTTTGTTTTTTCTGTTTATAATTGAAGTTGAGGTCAGATGGACGAATTCAAATCTCACCGTGATAGAAATACATCGTGCTTGAAGTATGAAAAAGCTCGTAACTATTGTCTACGTTATATATTAGGAAATTGCTACGTACGGTAAGGTGAGGTATCATGAAAATATTAAGTATTTTAGGGATTTTGAGAGAGATTTCCCCGCCATCATCTATAAAGATGCATTGACAAGTGACCACGAGGTCTCATCCGAACCCACAGTAAGACCTCTTGATAATAACGAAATTGACTTAAGAATATAGGCTTGGCGAATCCAGACGATGAAGAGATTGACATAGGCATATATGAAAAAGTTTGTTTTCTATAAAATAATTTCTGTTGAATGATTTCAAAACAAATCGAAAAAAGAAATTGATGAAGTCAATTACCGGTCGTAATATTTGTTGGTATGAACAATTGGACATGATATTATATTACAGAATGTATTGATACCGGCCAATCTATGAGTTCAACGAGGATTTTGAAACGAATCATGACGCATATGGTGAAACCTTCAATATGGAAGATTATTTAATAATCAAAGTCATGATTCAAAAGCATTTTCACAAAAGGATGCCATTAATTTTTATCATTAAGAATTTATATGTGCCATTTAGGATTCCCTTTGACCTCAAATGGTTCTATAAGGATGATGTCTACACGAAGAAAATTGCGAAGGCCAAGGTACATTTTCTTTACTTTGTTAATTCAAGAAAAAATTTCTCCCAAGCTGGATACGGCGTATTGAATTAAAACCTATACGCCGTATCAACTGTTTTAACCAGAGTTGACTAAGTCAACATTTTTCATCCAATACGACGTATTGGATAAAATCCTATACGGCGTATCGAGTTTGGGTATAAAAACCCAAGTGATACGCCGGATCGGTTCTTACTCACACTTTTCACACCAAACTTAAAATTAACAGTGGTCAAAACTTAGGAGATCATTTTCTCGTTTATACTTTGCACTTCTCCTCCTAATAACAAGGTAATCAAATTTCAATGCTTCATTTTTCTCTTTCTTCTTCCTTTCGATTAGGTTAGAGTTAGTGTTTGTTTAGTACATAGGTTTTTGCAAAAAGCTTATGTGCTCCCCCTTGAATAAAAAATAAGAGTGATTGCATGTTTTTTTGGGGTTTTGAAAATTATTGGTCAAACGGGTAAAATGGGGGAAAGCGTATCCAGTTGAATAAATACGTCGTATTGAACTTTTTTACCCAAGATTGTGAAAACATATACGACGTATTCATTCTTTAGATACGGCGTATTAGACCTTTTAAGCCCAAACACCTTGAGATACGGCATATTCATTGATCGTATACACCGTATTGTCCTCTTTGGCCTACTCGTATTGCCTCAATACTCTGTATCCCCTATACGACGTATTCGGTTTTCCTATACGGCGTATCGACCCTTAATTGCTTATATACTCAGTATTCAGTGTTCTATGAATATGGGGTATTCAATTCATCTCTATACGGCGTATTTAAAATCCCTATACGTCGTATTGGTTCCCCTGTCAGAATGTTAGAAAACTTTTATATCCCGTGTAATGATAACATTTAAATTTTGTAGATATGGCACTACCACCCAAAGATCAGAGGTACCCATGGCTTAGATATTAGGTTGAGGGATATACTAACGAGGTCGTTCATGATTTTGAGGGGCAACTCGACATGATATTTGGCGGACAGGTTAATAGGGTTTACATTTTCGACTTTGAGGGATTGACAAAGGAGATGAGGCAGGCATTGCTGATCGCCCAAGGATGGTATACACTAGGGCAGAGGGGCAGGACTTGTTCACTAGCCATGCATGGAGGAGAGTTTTTGAGATTCAGGGGCCATTGGTTCGTGAGTTTATGCTAGAGTTTTTTTAGCACCTATGGGATTAGTGACACGGTGCAGGAGTTGGACGCTACTGGTACTCTCTGTTTTTAGCTCAGTGGGGCTAGACGTATTATGAGTTGGAGGCAGTTTATTTTGGCTTTGGGATTGCATATTGCTGAGGAGATGGCAGGAGATGGTTTTGAGGCTTATTGGGTAGGGAGTTTGAGAGAGATAGCCACTAAGGCTGATCTGAGCACTTACTGGTCTAGGATTGCTTTCGATGGTGATTTCTTGGAGGTGGTTCCCTCTTATACGTCTATTAAAGACCCATTAAGGAGGCTTTGTCACAGACTTATTGCAGTGAGTATTTTGGGTAAAGGTCAGGCGGAATCGTAGATGAGGAGCATAGATGAGGGGACAACGGTTAATGTCCCTTACTTTTCGTCACACCCCGCTAAGGCGGAATCGTAAGGCATAACAAGAATGGATATCATCACAACACAATGGCGTCTATATAGAGAACTACAATGCATAAAGTAAACAAGGTATATACACAAAGTGTCATGAAAATACACAAACAAACATAAAAGATAACTAGCGTCTTGTATTGAAGCAAAGGGGGTTCACTTCAATACCAAGACATGCAAAACATCCAAAACAAACCCAAGTAATTCAAATCAACAAAATCAAATATTCATTCATGCAAGAAATAAACTAGGAGATTAAACTCCGCAAGCAGCCTATGGTCTCTCTAGCCACTCCTCTTATTCTTACGATCCTCATGATGCTCACCTGAAAATGATGCTTAAAAACGTCAACACAAAGGTTGGTGAGAGTCATAGGTTTACGATAAATAATTAAAACTTTGAATCAATTACTGTGATTAATAAAGACAAGGTAGGACAATTATGAACTATCATGAACTTATGCTAACATGCAATCTAAATCATCATATCAACAAACCAAATACTGGGTAGACATACCCATCCGATCGATTCCAATACTGGGTAGGCGTACCCATCTGATCCATTCTAAAACTGAGTAGGCGTACTCATCCGATCCATTCAACAACACTTGACATGCTAAATATAGAACATGCAAGTAAATCACAATCAACATGTAACATTAAGTCATGTAACAGTCACACAATGTCCATACTCAAATTAAAACACATAATCACAGCAATTTAAAACATTTCAAAACCATTTGCATCATTTCCATCCCAATTTAAAAGCAATGTAAAAAGAGGGACTATGAAACTCACCTGATGCTCAATGCAGCTTCCCACAATTCCTAGCACAAAACTACACAATACAATATAAACGTGTTACATGCGACTAAGCCAAATGCTTAAGTCCATGTAACAATCATATGATGGATGTCTAAGGGGTTTATATACCTCCATGGGTCACCCTGATACCATGCCTAACCTTAACCAACTCATTTACTCCTAAGTCCACTTAACTACATTTTACCCGAAAACGTAGAATTTTAGTGTCACTTTTCTAACCTTCAAGCATTATCTACCAGACCAAATAAATTCTCAAATAAATCACCTATGTGCACTTAGGTGTTTAATAACTACCTCATATTCCCCAAAATATATATACAAGTACAAATGCCTCAAATAAATTCCCAACTCAAAAGTACCCAAATTCGGATCTGAACGCGCACTAAAAAGTTTGACCTTGTTAACCATACTTAGACAATGAATTAGGACCTGAGCTTAGAGCTGGAGTTAATAGACATATAGAACTTAACTTTTGTGTTTTGGCTAACCTTAATTCAAATTTTAAGTAAGGGTTTTATCTCTCTAATTCTGACCTACATTTGTCCAGTATTTACTGTTTTGACAACTTTTCTTGCAATGACCATTTGACTAACTTTCCGAACTCAAAATCGTTCAAGGCCGGACTTTTTGAAAATTAGACTCTCTGAACTACAATTTAGGCACCGGAAAAATCTTAAAACACGTTTCTATCATCAAGATATCATTCGTTGAACACGACCTAAAAATCTGCCAAACCCTAAATCATGAATTAACGCGAATCTAACCCCACCGTTTGCATGAACATGACCCCAACCTATCCCTAAACGCATTGGGATAATCATAATTCAATTAATTACAGAAGTATTAGAAATGCTATGATAAATCACATTCATTGTTACATTAAATGAGAATTCAAACTAGGTTAGAAACCTTACCTCTTGATTACTAGATCCTAACACCACAATTCTTGGCTAGCTCTTGATCAAAATTTTGTTTCTCCTTGTTCTTAGGGGGGAGGGGTCGACGGCTCACACAAGGGGGAGAAGGAATGGGATTAAAATTTAGGTTTAGGGCTTCTATACTTAGAGATAATGGTTTACAAATCCTAGCCCAACTCAACTTTAGTTTAGTTAAAAAAAACTTTTTTTTTCTTTTTATCCTATGACAATCGGCAACCCCCCTATATATATATTTTATTTTATTATTAATTATACTTATATTTACATTACCTTAATTTCCTACAAAAGCCTTGGTAAAATTGGTAAACCTTTTGCATGAAAAACTAAATACTAACTTTCTATTTATAACTTTCATTTCCAAAAATACTTTCTATATTTAGAAAGTTTATTACTAACTATCATATTTCACGAACCTAATTCACTTCCATTATGACATACTTTCCATAACAATCCAACACATAATTATCTACAGATTGATGTAGCAATGCATGCAAACACGTCACTCATTTCCATTGTCGCTACACGTGAACAAAATGGAAATAACCCTCAATATCACAAACCCATTCTAAAATGAGATGAACACGCACCTCAGAATGATAATCATGCACATAGATAAAGCCGCATAGCACACATATATAACACCTATAGACACTTAGCCAACTCTAAAGGTATGACTAACCTGCTCAAATCACGGGTGTCACGGTATCCCATCCTTAAGGAAATCTCATCTCGAGATTTAACTAGCCGATTCAACAACACGATCAACAAATAACTGAGGATACTTAGAATTCATATGGTCTTCGCGCTCCCAAGTGAACTCGGGACCACGCTTTGAATTCCAATAAACTTTAACAAGTGATATCCTACTGCGCTTCAAACTCCTAACCTCACGGTCTATAATCTCTACAGGTTCCTCAACAAAACAAAGAGTCTTGTCGATTTTGATTTCATCCAATGGCACATGCAGATTAGCATCCACCAAACATTTCTTCAAATTTGACACGTGGAATGTGTCATGCACACTACTCAATTCTTCGGGCAATCTTAACCGATAAGCTACAGGGCCGATCCTTTCCAAGATTTTGAATGGTCCTACATACCTTAGTGCTAACTTACCTTTGTCCCAAAATGAATCACGCCTTTTGATGAAATCAAATAACGTCTATTTTATAGCATCATTTATCCTACGATATAATCCCATTTTGTATAGTTATTGCAAAGAATTGTTACTTAATCATTTATATTTGAAAATTGCAGTAATTATGGAGTAATTGGTGAAACTTAGCAAAAGGCGCGCATTCTGGAGCTTAAAATGAAGATATTTTAAAGATTACTGTTTTGAAGACCAATACGCCGTATCCATCAAGGAAGATACGGCGTATCCATGCCTAAACTCACCAAAGACCACAAAAGGAATGAAGATCAATACGCCGTATCCAGAGGACTCAATACGCCATATTCAAGATATGGAATCAATATAATATTCTGGAAGATATCAAACGTGGTCCCTACTCCAAGAAATCCCCAATACGCTGTATCCAATACATGGATACGCCGTATCTAACCGAATTCCAAACCTTATAAATAGAAAACTCAAAAATGAGTTTTAAGTGTGCTAAATCATATTCTCGATACTTAAACCACAAAAGTTAATTTTCAGAAGAGAAAAAGAGCAGAAGAGGTTGAACAACGTATTCAATTCCATAGAAAACATCGTGTAATTCCATATACTTTTGTAATCGTTCAGTTTTTGGTATCATTCATTAACTCGGTTAGTTTACCTTAGCTAAATTATTACTCTTGTATTTATTATAACGTTTGAAGGCTAATACCTTCGGGTATTAGCCATTATTATGAAGATCTGAATGTTTGGTATTTGTTTATATCGATTTCTTAATTTACGTTGAGTGCTTGTTTATGTTTATCAATTTATACTTGTTTACGCGCTTTTGTATACGACCTATCATTCAGCTGGATCTAGCAAAGTGGACCAAGCGGATCTAGAGTTTGGGATAGCTCTCCATATAGTAATTTATACATCTAGAATAATAGTTACACAAGTATTGTCCTTCTAAGTCTGTGTCTAGGATATGCTTCGGGCTTAACTAGTTAATTAGATATTGCTGATGGTTTATTGACCGTGTTGACTAGCAGGTGACCTAGATAATTCAACAAATAATGTTTTGATTCTAATGGATAGTTGGACAAGTGGACTACTAGTGTATAGATTGCCATTAAAGCGGTAAGTAGGGTAATAAGTCTTCTTTGTGCTAAGGTTTACAAGGATCACCAATATACTTTAATCCCTAGATAGATTATAATCAGCAAATAAGATGCTTTATGCGGGATTGCTTTAATTGTGATAGAATTAATATGTCTTGGTCTTAGGATGTTTGCAACCGCCTAAACTCTTAAGAATGATATGCCACTCGAGAGAAGAAATCATTGCACTAAAATAAACAAAACCATCGTTTCTAATTAGGATTAATAATGGTTAATATAGTTTTTTCTTATATAAGGTTCTTCGTCACTCTTTTATCTTTGTCTATTAGCTTGTAGTGAGGTAAACAGTATTTCTTGAATTGAATTGTAGTCACCAACCAAACCGTGCCAGTCTTCTCAAGCTGAAAAACCTCCTTTTCCTGTTTAGATTTAGGATTTGACTGGACATAGGTTTTACATTAGGTTTAGTTAGAATAGAATTATCATAGATTAGATAACCAAATATTATTTAACATTGATATATTTAACTCGCTCTCAGTTATCGACACCCTACTTACTATGGAAACTACTACCGATCAGGTACACTGCCCGTTAAAGTGTTGTTTTTAGTTTAGTCGACAAAATATAAATTTAAAACTTGAACTATCATAAATAAACACCACACAACGACACATCAAATTTTTGGCGCCATCGCCGGGGAGTGAAAATTAATCTTGATTTTTATTTTGATATTTTTGTTTTTAACATTAGATCTAACCTTTAGGATTAGTGTAATTAGGATTAGTGTAATTTAGATTAGTGTATATTCTTGTATATTATGTAATATTTGTATATTTGTATATTTGTATTTAATTGTTTGCTTGTATATTTGTGTGTTTAATTGTTTGCTTATTTAATTGTTTGTGTATTTAATTGTTTTTCTTGAATACACTGTTCTGGTCGACAGTTGAATACGGCGTATCCACTTCCACTGGATACGGCGTATCCAGTTCTCTGTCCAATACAACGTATTCATCCCAACAGATTAATACGGCGTATCCACTTCCGTTGGATACGGCGTATTGATCATCTGATAAAATTCTTGGAACTTTTAAGCCAAAAATTTTTAATACCTTTCTCCCGCTGGTTCTACTGATAATTTTCTAGGTATTTTTCAGTAAGAATGACAAAGGTTATCAAAGGAGAGTTCGAGAAAATTAAGGATATTAAGGTCGAAGATGATTCACTCGCTTGTGATTCACCACTTGAAGTTTTCAAATGTGAAGTCAGTCGATTAAGAAAAATGGATGACGATTTATTCACGTATGAAGTTGAAATTGCTAACATCCCATGTGACTTAAGAGTAGATGATGATTCGGAGCATGAAGCTGATTATATAGGATTTGATCCGTCTGATATTGCATTTACTAGATGGTTGGGATCAAAGTTTTTCAACTACAAAACAATGGATCATTATACTATGAAAGCATTATGGATTTACTGGATCAGATGAGATGATGAGGTAGAGCTCACTGATGAAGAATTTTCTGATAATGAAGATGAAATTGCTAAAGTCTTTAGAATCGACACTAATATATTTGACTATGAGACACCTATCTGTTAAGCATTCAATGAATTTAATTATCTTCTAAAGGTAGATCTAGACTTACTTACAAAGGATATTATGGGGTTTAAAACCTATGATGATTAGAAAGACGACTGGATCTATGAATGGAATAAGTATGTACCATGGGTTGATGAGAAACCATGGACTGACACTGGAGTTTGGACAGAACCAAATCCAGTCATACATACTTGCAAGCCTTTCAATTATAAAAGTGGGTGCTCGGAATGGCCAACATGTAGTTGGATGAATAATGGATACTGTAATGGAGGAAACTTACCTGGAACATTTATTATTGAAAATCAACTCCATTATCAAGATTATGAGTGGTACGAAGCTTTGGAAGATAGTGAGCTTAAAGATGAAGCTTTAAGAAACAAGGCTATCATGGAAGGATTTATCAAAGATGATGATGATGAGTCAAGTTATGAACAAATGAGACGATGGGACATATATACAAACTATGATGATACTTATAAGACAAATCATGATGATAATGAAAGAGAAGAATTATGTGAAGTTCATGAGCCACCGGTATGCACGATACAAAGATTCGAGATGATCAAGTATTCATTTGGACAAGGCGAAGAATATGTTGCTATTAAAGAAGATGAATACGACGATCTAGCAAGAACAAGCAATAATGCATGTCGTACGTATCAAGAAATCTTTCGTATGATGGACGAAGGATGGATGGTGACTAGAGCTGAGTAAAAGGAAGCTGAAGAAAAGTCTAACTTAAAGACTTCGCTGTAAACAAAAGTGCTTCCCGGGAGACAACCCGGAATGTTATTTAATTTTGTTATCGAGTCTGTCTTCCCAGACTTCAATACGGCGTATCCGTTCCACCCCATACGGCGTATTGATTGTCTGGACGTTATCAGTCTTTACTTTTTATGCACTTTAAAAACATTATTGTCAGTTCTGCGAATACGCCGTATTTAATTAATTGATATGCCATATCCATAGCTTGACTCATATTTAATTTGTTTAGTTTATTTTAAATTAAACGTAGGTACCAAGATAGGAATACACTTGTTTTTCCTATATTTTACACAGGACATTGTGAAAGAAATATCAACGAATGTTGGTGAGAATTTACAAAATTGGAAGATCTTGAAGTGTTGGAGTCTTGAAACTTCAAGGCGGCTGTTCAACACGAATTATTGCTCATAAACACAACTTGGAGAATCTACCGAGCAAATATCAGGGGAGTTTCTCATTCTAATTCTTTTTAAATTTCCGTATTTAATGTTTTATATATACAACGAGGACGTTGTATAATTCAAGTGGGGGATGGAATTAGAATGTTTACTTGTCCTATTTTCACACCAAAATGCTTAAATTATGCTTAAATTTAAAAAAAATTCAAGCATACTTTTGTGAAATTACTTGATACATAACCCGCACGTAACAACCCTTGTTAGATATTGTGAGGATTTAACCTTTTCGTCTCCAAATGTTTACCCAAATTCCACAAAATATGAGTGTGTCGGTGATGTTGTAGACTTTAGAACTTGGCTTGGTATATCTATTCGAGACCGCAATAATAAGTACTATGGATTTAGATGGAGTAACTTGTTTAAATTGGTAAATTTTAGGATTACACCCAAATTGCCTTTACATGTTGCTTATTAACTAACTACACCGGTTAGTTAACCCCTGTTTAAACCCTTTGTTTACTCTCATTTTAAGAGTAAGATACCCTTAGAACAACCCGTAGAGCCAATCCTTTAGGAATCACACCAATTATTTGTTTTGTTACACCCTTACACCTTAACCTACCCTATTAGATTAAGTTTAATTTACAGTTGCTAGTTGCTTAAAGTGTAGAGTTTGTATTTCTCGAGTCTTGTGTCGTTTTCTATCTTTGGTACGGTTGGAAATTTGCACATTGCAAATGGGAATGTATATTAGTAGTCAAAACTCATGTGATTTTACTACCGTCACAATTATTGGTGAGTCCAAAGAACGAAGTAATTATCGAAGGAATTATCCGGAATTATTATAATCGTGAAGATGGTGAAACTACACCGAGATTTGAAGTAATGTTTGGTAAAAAAAATAGAAAAATACAAAAAGAGAAAGAAAGTTTAAAGATAATCGTTTCGCAAAGAGCATTACCAAAGGAATTACACGAAGGATCGATTATTCGTTGATACATCTAAAAAATCAACGATGTAAAGTATTGTACAAAGTGGAAGATATCGCCACTTGCCTTGTAGAGTATGTAAAGTTTGGGATGATTAGGAAGGTGACCATTACGGGAATGCCAACTTAGGTTGTTGTTTTTTATCTATTATCAAGATGTTGTAAATAGTTATGTCTTTATCATGGTGGCGGTCGGGAAAAGTGTCTAGCAACTTGTACTTTAGTCTTAATCTATTTGTTTTGTAATTTTTATTTAACAACAATTTAATTCCCTTTACTAATCATTAACCATGGGTTTTACGCGAATGAGGATGTGATCGAGCGTGCATGTCTATTACGTCGTTACGGCCATGTATGCATGTCTCAGCTGCCTTGTTGGTTTATTACTATTGGTGAAAGTTAGAAGATTCATACCCTATATTACTCTACTATTCCTACTTTTTAGCTTATTCGAGGTAGGAGTGAGCAGTCACATGTGTCTATCCCGTCGTTACGGGTGTATATGTGTGGTCTTTGTCGCCCTCCTGTCTATTCTGTCATTATAGCCATGTATGCATGTCATAGATGCCTTGTTGGTTTATTACTATTGGTGAAAGTTAGAAGATCCATACCTTATATTACTTTACTATTCCTACTCTTTAGCTTATTCAATGTAGGAGTGAGCAGTCACATATGTCTATCCCGTCTTACGGGTGTGTATGTGTGGTCTTTGTCGCCCTCCTAGAATATTGGTATCGATAAAGATTAGTTAGAGTAATCAACCTTAAGCCTTCTTATATAAACCTATATTTACCTTTATAAACTTGTTACTCCTTAGCTTTAGCGGTGAAGATGTGTATCCTTGCCAAGCTTATTATAGAATACTCGTCACGACAGAGCAATTGAGCGAATTAGTTACATGTTACCACATAGATTAGTTGAGTGATTTGAGTGTTTTCATCTTCCTATTTCGTGAGGTGTTTGGTTGTGCACTTGTAATAGATCAAATAAATGCTTTAACGGAAAATATCCTTAGGGATACATAAGGCGTGCATTCTAGGACGCTTTAATGCGATACTATTCTGAAGACCAATACGCCATATCCATCAAAGAAGATACGGCGTATCCGTGCCTGCACTCACCAAAAGACAACAGAGGTATAAAGCTCAATACGCCGTATCCAGAGAGACCCAATACGCCGTATTAAAATTATGGAATAAATATAATATTCTAGAAGATATCAAGCATGGTCCCTACTCTAAGAAACTCCAATACACCGTATCTAATCCCTTGGATACGCCGTATCGACACTGGACTCAGGACCTATAACTACAAACTCAAAAATGAGTTTTAAGTGTGCTAAATCATATTCTCGATACCTAAACCATAAAAGTCGATTTTCAAAGGAGAAAAAGAGTAAAAGAGGTCGAGCAACGTTATCAATTCTATAGGAGACAACGTGTAATTCCGTATACTTTTGTAATTGTTTAGTTTTTGGTATCATTCTTTAACTCGGTTAGTTTACCTTGGCTAAATAATTACTTTTGTATTTATTACGACGTTTGAAGGCTAATACCTTCGGGCATTAGCCATTATTATAAAGGATCTAAGGTATGGTATTTTTTTATCTTGATTTCTTGTGTTATCGTTTGATATGTTGTTTATGTTTATCAATTTTATACTTGTTTACGCTGCTTTTGAATGGGGACATATTCATTCAACTCGATCTGTGGATATGGACAAGTAGAATCCTAGAGTTGGGATAGCTCTCCATATTGTGATTTATACATTTAGAATCATAGGATCCTCAAATTATTGTCCTTCTAAGTGTGTGTCTAGGATACGTTGGGCTTAATAGTTAATTGGATTTGCCTAATTGTTTATTGATCGTCCTGAATATGCAGGTGACTAGTTAATCAACAAAGTAACGTTCTGATTCATGGGATAATTGGAAAGTAAGTGGATACTAGTGTTATAATTGCCATTAAGCGGTAAGTGGGTAAAGTCTTCTTATGAGATAGGTTTAAACAAGATCACCATTGCTTTAATCCCTAAGATAGATTATAATCAGCAAATAAGGATGCTTTATGCGGATTGCTCTAATTGTAAACAGAATTATGTGTCTTGGTCTTAGGATGATGTAAACGCCTAAATCTTTAGAATGATATGCCCCTCGAGAGAAGAGGGATCACTGTTCTTAATAACAAACCAAACTTTCTAATCGGATTAATATATGGTTAATACAGTTTTCTTTTATTTGCTTGACGCTCTTTTGCTTTTATTATTAGCTTGCGTAGGGTGTTAAAGTTGCCTTGAATTGATTGTTAGTCAAAACCAAAACGTGCCAGGTCTCTTCAGAGCTTAAAACCCCCTTTTTACCCGTAGAAATTAGGTTTATGGACTGACATAGGTTTAGAATAGAATAGGGGTGAGCAAACTGAACTGAAAACCAACCTGACCCGACAAACCGAGCCAAACCGAGCTGAACTGACCTTATTCGGTTTGGTTTTTAGTTTTGGATATCTATTTCGGTTTAGTCGGTTCGGTTCGGTTTCGGTTCGGCTTAACCCGAATTTTTGTCGGTTTCGAAACCCTAAAACCGAACGAAACCGATCCGAACAGAGCTACTCGGTTTCGGTTGTCGGTTTTTATTGGGTTCATTCGGTTGGTTCTTGCGTCGTTTCCTAAATCCTTAACTCGGTATTAGTGGTTTAGGGTCGTTTTTTCTCGGTTCGGGGTCGGTTTTGACCCAGATGCTCACCCCTAGAATAGAATAGGATTAACATAGATTAGATAATCAAGATATTAATTAAATTGATAGATTTAACCTCGCTTCAAATATTCGACACCCTACTTACCACGAAACTACTACCGATCGGGTACACTGCCCGTTAAAGTGTTGTTTTTTGTTTAGTCGGTAAAATATAAATTTAAAACTTGAATCAATAAAATATACACCACACAACGACACATCAATTTCGCTTGTTCTTTATATGTATGAAATCGTGGCGAGATAAACTATTCAAATAAAATAATCACTATTTTTTTATAAAAATCTGTGTCAAAACTGTAAATTCAAAATATTTTTATAAAACTATTTTTATAACTTTAAATCTTTTAAAAATCGTATCTCCTTCGTTATAGCTTCGTTTTTTGAGTTCCTTGTATGATTGGAATCCTCATAACATGTACTATCATCAAAAAATATCCATATATATTTATCAGATCTGTAACAGTGCCAGTTTTATAAAACTACTTTTATAAAAATACTTTTATATATTTAATTATCGTAATCTTGTAAATATCATAACTTCTTCGTTTTAGCTTCTTTTTTCGAGTTTCTTATATGCTTGGATTCCTTATGAAACGTACTAGTTTAATAAAACACTTCCAAAATTTATAAATTTCGAATCTCAACAGAATAATTAAAACAGTCCGTTTATATATAAGATTTATAAACTAGTTTTTATAAATCATTACTTGATTAAACTTGTATAAGTCCTCTAAATTAATTTATACCACATGTCTTACATATTTTTGGCATGTCCATCATTCTTGTCCAAATAAAGTGTCCTCATATTTATTTTTGTATAAACTTTAATAATAAACTTTCAACAATTGATTTATAACTAAATCTATAAAACCAACAATTATATAAGGTATTTTCCTTGTGTTCTATCATATTTTTAACATCATTTCATCATAAGAATAAATAAGTACAAATTCAAGATCAAGCTCATCTTATTTTATAAATCCACAAAACAAACCCTAGGTGGTGATTAACACATAACATGATATAAAATATGAAAAGTTATAAATTATCCTCATAATAATTATATAACACTTGCTTGATGTAAACTTTTACTTGTTTGATGTCCGTTTATTTTGAATGTTGATTTTTAGTTTACGCGATTTAACTAAACGATGAAAATTAAAAACAAACGCGTAAAACCCTAAAAATAAATAATGACAAGTATTAAGTCGTAAAATGACCTGAAATGACGAATTGTTATAGTATTCCCCCGTTAAAAGATCCTTGTCCTCAAGGCCCAAGACACGGAACTTGTCAAGGGTGCGGTTTTTGTGAAGAGATGCGGACACTTCTTTCTTAATTGATCTTCAAGTTCCCATGTGAGCTTAGGACCTCTCCTGGGGTTCCATCGAACCTTGAAAATGGGAATACGGCTTTGCTTCAACCGCTTGACTTCACGATCCATAATCTCCACTAGTTCTTCAACGAAGTGAAGCTTATCATCGATGTGTATTTCATCTAACGGAATTGTCAACGGCTCGTCGGATAAACATTTCTTCAAATTGGATACATGAAACGTGCTATGAACCCTGCTTAGTTGTTGAGGAAATTCTAGTTTATAAGCAATGGTTCCCACTTTGGCTAACACCTTGAAAGGTCCAATATACCTCGGGTTCCACTTCCCCCGTTTTCCAAAACAGATAACCCTTTTCTAAGGTGATACCTTCAACATGACTCTATTGCCTTCTTGAAATTCTTAAGGCTTACGCCTCACATCGCCATAACTCTTCTAGCAACACGAGCGGCTTAGATTCTTTGTTTGATTTGAATGATTTTCTCGGTTATCTCATGAATGATTTCTGGACCAGTAAGCTGAATATCTCTGACCTCGGCCCAGCAAACAGGTAAACAACACTTACGACCATAAAGCGCCTCGAATGGTGCAGCTTTAATGCTCGTATGATAACTACTTTTTATGAGAACTTAATTAGCGGTAAGTGTCTATCCAAACCATTTCCAAAGTCTATCACGCAAGCGCGTAACATATCTTCTAGTGTCTGAATGGTTCTTTCGCTTTGTCCATCAGTCTACGGATGGTAAGCAGTACTCATATCTAAACGAGTACCCAAAGCCTTTTGAAATGATCTCCAGAACTATGACGTAAATCTACCATCACGATCACAAATAATTGAGACTAGTATTCCATGTCTCGTGACTACTTCGTTCATGTACATCCTTGTCAGTTTGTTCATCGGGTCATTTTCTCTCATTAGAAAAAAGTATGCAGACTTAGTAAGACGGTCTGTAATCACCCAAATGGTATCATAACCACTTGACGTCCTTGAGAGCTTGGTGATGAAATCCATGGTGATATTATCCCACTTCCACTGAGGTATCGCATGTTTCACCAACAAAGCAGATGGTTTTTGGTGTTCATCTTTGACCTTAAAACACGTCAAACACTTGCTAACATAAGTGGCTATATCGGCTTACATGTTGGGCCACCAATATAATTTCTTCATGTCTTAGTACATCTTGTCGAAACCCGGATAAACATAATATTTTAACTTGTGGAACTCATGCATAATCAAGGTCTTTAGATCACCAAAGCATGGCAACCAACTTCAATTATTCAAACATAGTGTTCCGTCAGCACGCGGTTCCAACTTTTCTTTCCTGGGTTTTCTGATTCCTTTATAGACTCAACCAACATACCTCCCACATCTTCAGCCTCGAGGTCATCTGGTTTCCTTGCCTCAGTTTGAGCTTCTAAAATTTGCGTAGGAAGATCCAAACCAATAGTCATAACTAAGGCTCGAACCCGTAATGGCTTAATTCGTTCTTTTCTACTTAAAGCTTCAGCCACTACATTTGCTTTTCTCGGGTAAGTAATTCCAACCAATGACGTTGTCTCATATTCAACTCTTTTTGATCAAGGATATGTTGTAGATTTTTGCGATCAGTGAACACGGTACACTTTGTTCCATACAGATAGTGCCTTCAAATCTTTAGAGTGAACACTACTGCTCCTAACTCCAAGTCATGAGTCGTGTAATTCTTCTCGTGAATTTTTAGTTGTCGTAATGCATAAACAATCACCTTCTCATTTTGCATTAATACAATACCTAATCCTTTATGCAAAGCATCGCAATAGACAATAAAGTTCTCAGCTCCGTCAGGTAAAGCCAAGATAGGTGCACTCCACAACTTCTCTTTCAATAGTTGGAAAACTGCTTCTTGTTTGTCACCCTAATCAAACTTGACCTTCTTCTGGGTTAGCTTGGTCATTGATTTGGTGATCTTGGAAAATCCTTCAATGAATCTTCGATAATAACCTGCAAGACATAAAAATTGACAAATCTCCGTTGCAGTCTTCGGAGATACCCAATCTTTAATAAACTCGAACTTGGCGGGATCCACGTGAAAGCCCTTACTGTCAATCACGTGACCGGGGAATTGTACCTTGGGAATCCAAAATTCACACTTAGAAAATTTGGCATACAACTCCTCCTTCTTAAGCAACTCTAAGATTAACTTAAGATGCTCTTCATGCTCTTGCTTGCTCTTTGAGTAGATCAAAATATCATCAATAAAGACAATCACGAACTTGCCCAGATATGGTTTGCACACCCGATTCATGAGATCCATAAATACAGCCCGTGCGTTAGTTAAACCAAATGGCAGAATTTGAAATTCATAATGGCCATAACGAGTCCTGAAAGCGGACTTCGAGATGTCTTCTTCACGAACTCTCAGCTAATGATAACCCGATCTTAGGTTGATCTTCGAGTAGACACTCGACCCTTGAAGTTGATCGAATAAATCGTCAATTCTTAGAAGCAGATAACGGTTCTTCACCGTTAACTTATTTAATTCCCGGTAATCGATGCACATCCGGAATGATCCATCCTTCTTCTTGACAAACAAGATCGGAGCTCCCCAAGTTGAGGAATTGGGTCTTATAAAGCCTTTGTCATAAAGTTCCTGCAGTTGATCCGACAATTTTTTCATCTCGGACGGAGCTAATCGATAAGGCGCCCGTGCTACAGGTGCAACACCAGGTACCAAATCAATTTGAAATTCTACTTGTCGAGTTGGTGGAATACCCGACAAGTCCTCGGGAAATACTTCGGGAAAGTCTCAAACAATTGGTACGTCTTCAAGTCGCTTCTCCTCGGACTTGTCTTCAGCCTTCTTTGTGGTAATATGTGCCTAAAAGGATTGACATCCTTTTAGCAAGTATTTATGAGTTTTGGTGCACGAGACGATGTTCAATCGAGACTCGTGTCTGTTGTTGCTTTCGTCACCAAGAACAATTAAGATTTCATTTCCAAAGGGGATACGAACGATCTTCTCGTCACAGACGATTACAGCATGATATTTTGATAACCAGTCCATGCCAATTATGACGTTAAAACTACCAATCTCTACGGGCACTAAATCGATGTTGAATGGATGATTTAGAAAATTCAAAGTGCAACCCCGTATAAGTCTATTAACCCAAATTATTTTACCGTTAGCTAACTCGACGTCATAACCATGGTCTAGTGTAGTTGGGATGATATCAATCAAAGAACTAAATGCAGTAGACACGAAACTCCTATCGGCACCAGTATCAAATAAAATCGAAGCATAACGGTTGTTTAGGAGGAACGTACCCATAACGACATTGGAGGTCGGGTTTTCCTTGTGGTGCCCACAGCATAAGCCCTTGCCACAGCATTACCATTCCTAGCTTGATTTCCCTAATTCTTATTCTTTAACTTTGGGCAATCCCTCTTATAATGGCCTTGAGCTCCACACTCAAAGCAAGTGAGAACCCTTTGATTTACCCCTGGGGATCTCTGGTTGTTGGCAGTAGCAGGCTAGCTTCTACAGTGCCGGGCCAGATTGCCAGGCCTCTCATAGTTGGTGCACTTGGGAGCATACTGCCCATCGTGATGGTAGTTTCATTTAGGGCACATAGGTTTAGATCCCCCATACACTTTCTTTTCCCCAAGCCCAGCAGTATAGGCCCTTGCCACATTATGTCTTTTGAAAGGCTGCTGTTGGTTCTGGTTGTTTCTGGAGTTGTCATCGAGCTTCCTTTTGTTTTCAGCTTGACGGTCAGCAAAAGTACGGATCTTTTGATCCATCAGTTCAGTGGCAAACTCAACTGCATCTTGCATTGTCTTGGGCTTAGATGCCATCACACTTCCCTGAATCATGTCTGGAAGTCCACCGACATACTTCTCGGTCTTATCAGATTCGTCGAGAAACATTCTTGAGCACATTAATGGCAACTCTTGGAAACATTGGTTATAGCTCAACACATTAGTACCTTTAACTTTCAGATTCTAGAGTTCAATCTCTAGCTTCTTGATCTCGCCTCTTGGGCAATATTTATCAGTCATCATCTTCTTTAATGTTTTCCTTGGCATTTCATATGCAGCATCATGACCAACACTCTTGACGTGGGAATTCCACCACGTCGGAGCATTTCTAAGAAGAGTACAAGTAGCATACTTGATCTGGCACGCGACGGTGCAGTTGCTAATATGGAATACCGACTCCATCTTTTCAAACCACTGAGTTAAACTAACACCTCCTTTAGTACCCTTAAAATTAAGGGGTTGGCATTTCAGGAAGTCACTGTAAGTGCACTCACGAGCAGCTCGCTCTGTCCTTCTGCTACCAGTTCTTGAATCATGACTGTCATCTCCATTTCAGCTTCTATTTGCTTCGTGTTCTGCCAATGCGTCGGTCATACTTTGGGCTACCAGTGCCTTAATGGCAGCATCAGACATAGGGGAGGTGGTTCTTTTTGAAGGCATTTTTTTCAAAATCACAAGAAAAAATAATACACGTTAGATTTCATACAAACATAAACGCGACATGACATATGCACAATAAATAAAATGAAATCACATCACACAGTGAAATATACAACCGAAGTAAAATCAACAATGACTTAAATAAATTGACATTCATACATAACAATATCGATAATCATACATGAAAGTTCTGATTACAACATGATCTGTACAGATGAGTACAAAATGAAAATATGGTCCTAAGGCAATGCTAGCTGGGAGTACCCATAATACTTAACATGTCATACAAGATAGCTAAAAGATGAAACAAAATCCCTACAGCCTACTAGCTGGGAGTTACCCATAAAACTTAGCAGGCTATGCAAGATAGCTAACAAATGTTACAATACTAACAGCTACTACCAGCATCAGCTGGTCCATCCTCTGGTCCTGCCTCTATAGTGCATACTAGCTCTCAGAACCTGTCATGCTCGTGTTGAATGTGGCTTGTCAGTCTGTCCTCTTCTTTAATCCTCTGCCTCTATAGTACATCGACATCCCTCTACAAAGCTCTAATCTGGAACTCTATGGCATGGCTCCTACTCTTAGAGTGAGCCCATGCCCAACGGGCATCAGCAGCCTCAAGCTCATAAGAAGAAGCCATCGAACGAAAGTATCTCCTCTTTCTCGTCAATAAAGAAACCTGAGTTCTCAGCAAAGCTCGGTCATCCCGTGCGTCCTCACAACGCACTTGGAGCTCATGAGTCTCCTGCCTCTGAGTAGTAGCAAGATCTGTAACCCTCTCATTGACCAACTCCATGGCGGTCATCACTCTACTCTCAGAAGTACGGATACTAGCATCCATAGTATCAATATATCCTTAGTCAACCCTATGGGCTAGAGTATGTTTGGTCTGCCTAGCAGCAGCAGCTGACAAACTTTCTTCAACCTCAAACCTACCAGTGGGAGCAGTGCAACGAGCTATCTTCCGAAGCAGCATGTCCACCTCGGGAAGATTATCTCTATGAGTAGTAGATGGTAGCAACAGGGGTGGTGATGGTATCTCTAATGGATGGTGGGTGGGTGGTGATGCAGCTCTCGACAGAATCATGGCCGCTCTATAGCTAGTGGTGCCTCAGCATAGGTAGGGCTAGTATGGGTAGGTAGTGATGGTAGAGGTAATGGTGGTGAAGGAATCTGGGGGAGTGGGGATGATAGTAGAGTAATTGGAGATGGTGACGGTGATAGAGGTGTAGGTGCAACAGCATACTCAGCGATAAGTACCTCAGCAGATGCTGCCATCGGTGTCTAGGGTCGGACGGATATCCTAGCCCTGCGAAGTCTAGGTGATCTAGGTAGTGTGGGTGCAGACTCGTCTGTCTCGAATGCCTCTGTATCCTCAGCTGAGGAGACAGGATCAATAGTATGTAATGCAGTAGAGTCGGTCAGAGCTAGATGCTCCTCCTCCTCCTCATCCTCCTCCTTATCATCATCATCATCTCCTCCGTCAGAAGGATACTCAACGGGGTCCTCCTCGGGATCCTCCTCTGGATCCTCCTCCAGATCAAAGTCAGCAACATAGCCCGGTGATAGGGCTGTAGGTGAAGCATCAGCCGGTAGAGGCTGTTCCTCAATAGGCACCTCATCATCCGATGGTACCAAGTACTCCGGGTACTCTGGACCAGGTACATAATCTGGTGAAGGTGTGTAACACCCCCAAATTGGGTCGCAGCGGAATAAGGGTCTAGGGCGTGTTACTTCTCAGATCAATAACACAAGATAATATAAGAACGACCAAAAAGTCATTTAAAACTGATACATTGGATTTAATAAAGTATGTGTTACAAAAGCCTGAAGCTTTACTTGTTTACTTGTTTATTATTACAAAGATTTCCAGCCCATAATAGATACACAAAATGTAATGCGACTAAATCTTTGTACAACAGAAGAGTCGGCCAGAGCTAGATGCTCTTACTCCTCCTCGTCATCATCCTCAGAATCCTCCTGCTCCTCATCATCATCATCGTCATTGGATGACTCATCATCATCATCATCTCCTCCATTGGCAGAATCCTCCTCTGGATCCTCTTCTAGGTCGGAGTCAGCAACATAACCCGATGATAGGGTTGCAGGTAAAGCATCATCTGGTAAAGGCTGATCCTCCATAGGTGCCTTAGTGTTAGATGGTACCAAGCACTTTGGGTACTCAGGCTCAGGTACATAGTTTGGAGAAAGCGGTGCTTGCTTTGGCTCCTCGGGGACAGGCACATAGTCTGGAGATGGTGGGTGCTCAGGACCTGACACATAATTTGGAGATGGTGGTGCCTCTACAGGTGCCTTTGGCTCGTCATCAGAAACCCACTGGAATCTCCATGGCTCGGAATCAGTATAAACGGATCTGTAGGTAACTATGGATGACGACATGACTGCTGAAACAATAAAGTAAACTTATATAAGTATATTATATAAGACCAATATAGTAATATACGTAATATAATATAAACACGTATATAGATCATGTAAGCATCTAGTATAACCAACTAATGCAACTCAATAGTGTATGTATGTCCCGTGAAAACATTTGTATGATGCAATGTTTGAAAATAGTTATAGTCCAAGTAAAAACATTTGACCTGGTTCTCTATAACCTTGGCTCTAGATACCAATCTGTAACACCCCCAAATAGGGTCGCAGTGGAATGTGGTTCTGAGAGTGTTACATCATAGATCAATAGCACAAGATATGAGAACGACCTCTATATGAGTCATTTGAAAATGATACATTGGATTAAATAAATTGTTTGTTACAAAGCCCATAGCTTATCTTGTTTATCCTTGAAAAGTGTAAAGATTTTAATACATAACAAATACTCCAAAATGTAATGCACTTAAATCTTTATAATAATGTGACTCCAAAATGATGACCCACAAAGGTATCCTTGTTCTCGCCTAATTGACCTAGAAAAACAGATTTTAAAACGTTACATAAAGTTGGTGAATTCACAGGTTTAAGTAATGTATAAAGTAGGACCGCAAGATTTCCAAGTGTAAGACATGTAACACATACAATATCTCAAAATGTAATTACGAAATGCACTAAGCTCATGACACTGAAGCTACAACATATATGTACGCAAATTAATGCAAATAATGTGCCCGTGTAGATGTTCAACCCGCAACATCCAAATTGTTCTGACATGGTATACATTCGTCGTTTTGGTACCGCTGAAACTAGTGAGCGCTACTCACCCAAACAGGGATGTCAATACCAAATAGATCTATTCATAACGTTCACGCTTACAATTTAGTAATTAACAATTCATGATTCATGGGCATAGTGGGTTATAGCTACTTAGGCAAACTCGTAATTTGTTAAAGTGTACTTGCGTCCAAATATAAAACAATGCATGTTTCTCACCCTGAGAATGAAAAGTGTAAAGATTATAATACATAACAAATACTCCAAAATGTAATGCACTTAAATCTTTATAATAATGTGACTCCAAAATGATGACCACTAATGTATCCTTGTTCTTGCCTTATTGACCTGAGAAAAACATGCTTTAAAACGTCAACATAAAGTTGGTGAATTCACAGGTTTAAGTAATGTATAAAGTAGGACCGCAAGATTTCTAAGTGTAAGACATATAACACATACAATATCTCAAAATGTAATTACGAAATGCACTAAACTCATGACACTAAAGCTACAACATATATGTATGCAAATTAATGCAAATAATGTGCCCGTGTAGATGTTGAAGTCGCAACATCCAAATTGTTTCGACATAGTATACATTCGTCATTTCAGTACCGCCAAAAATAGTGAGCGCTACTCACCCGAACGGGGATGTCAATCCCAAGTAAATCTATTCATAACATTCACGCTTACAATCCAATAATTAACAGTTCATGATTCATGGGCATAGTGGGTTATAGCTACTTAGGCAAACTCGTAATTTGTTAAAGTGTACTTGCGTCCAATTATAAAACAATGCATGTTTCTCACCTCGAGAATTATAAATCATTGGAATCGTAGAAAAATAGGGCTATGAACTCACCTCAAGTGAATGTGTTGATTATATAAATGATTAGAAATACAAAAAAGTATCGGTCACTACCAATATAGTTAGTCATAACTCGTAGTAAGTTGTAAAGTTACGTTAGAAAGCTAACCGGTCTTAAGGCCCATGGATAAGCCTACTAGAGGCCCTTAGCCAGCCATTGTAAGGCATATATAAACCCTCTCCACACATGGAGAGGGTGTTGGTTGTTTATTTGTCACATTTTCACTAAGCTAATATTAGTATTTTTCTTTCTCTCTCTAAGTGTTCATCCAACTATCTTTCTCTCTCTAAAACTCTAAGTGAATCATTCCATACTTGTGTTAAGATATTCTACAATTGGTATCAAGAGCCATAGGGTGTTTGTGTAGGTTTTGTATGCGTTTTATCTACTCGTTTTACTAGTGTTTTTTGGTTCGAATCCATTCAAAAAGTTTTCACTTTTTGAGGGTTTAAAAACCATAAAGATCATAACTTTCTTTCTTAGTTATCTTATTATAGACTAGAAGTACAAGAAAATCTTTTAAAACCATAAAAAATATCATCTTTTTGAGTCTTTTTGGTTAAAAAGAGGGTTTTGTACCAAGAATCTTGATTTCAAAATTTTAGTGTCAAAAACGTTAAAGTTTGTGTTTTTAAGGTTCTAATATTCTTAGATAGTTAAGTTATACAAGAAAAATCGAGTAAAATCATCAAAAAGTGTGTCTTTTTAAGATTTTTGATTTTTGAGTCTCGTAGTGTCTATAGGCGATCTATACATGTTTAATTGCTCAGGCGATTTATACATCATTTCCTATAGGAGATCTATACGTGTTCACTTGGTCAGGCGATCTATATGATTTCTTCAGGCGATCTATACATGTTTACTCCTTCAGGCGATTTATACACCTGTTTGTTAAGGCGATTTATACGTGCAAATTGTGAAGGCAATTTATACGTGAAAATTGTTAAGGCGATTTATACTTGCAAATTGTGAAGGCGATTTATACGTGCAAATTGTTAAGGTGATTTATACGTCCGAACTGTTCAGGCGATTTATACTTATCTTTTTGTAAAAGCGATTTATACAAACGGCGATTTATACAAGCTACTTAAGGTGATTTATACGTTACACTTGGGTGACTTATACACTTACCTTTAGAGATTTATTGCCTTGGAGACTTATATGGTTTTTCTGTGATTTGTAAAATCCCGTGAAGTGTTCAATTATTTTCTCGGTTTTATCAAGAATTGTAAAATCCCGTGTAATCTTAAGACTCATTCACTTAAAACAAACAACAATTTAACACAACAACCTCTAATCACTGTTCGATCAACTTTTATCTTATCTCATATCAAAGAAAACATGGATTGAATAATTCCACTTGGACAAAAGAATACTCTTGCTGAGTACATGATACTCTCTGGTGCTGGCAATCGTCTACCAATGTTAGACAAAGACCTGTATGATTCTTAGAAAAGTAGAATGGAACTTTACATGCAAAACAGAGAGCACGGAAGAATGATACTTGAATCAGTTGAAAATGGTCCACTCAT
The DNA here is from genome assembly GCA_026074375.1 of Tanacetum coccineum. NCBI lineage: Eukaryota > Viridiplantae > Streptophyta > Magnoliopsida > Asterales > Asteraceae > Tanacetum > Tanacetum coccineum. The sequence goes on along the minus strand of BQNB010047203.1, from coordinate 18,032 downwards.
TTGGCCTACGATTAAAGGAAATGGGGTGACTAGGACAAAGAAATATGTTGAATTGTTTGCTACTGAGAAAATTCAAGCTGATTGTGATATGAAGGCAACTAATATCATTCTTCAAGGTCTACCAGCTGATATCTATGTACTTGTTAATCATCACAGAGTTTCCAAGGATCTATGGGAAAGAGTTCAACTAAGGAAAGGGAGTGTAAACTGTATGATGCATTTGATAAGTTTGTTCACATCAAGGGGGAATCACTTCATAAGTATTACTTGAGATTTACTCAGCTGATCAATGACATGAACATTTACAAAATGAAATTGGAGCAATTTTAAGTCAATACCAAGTTCTTAAACAGTCTTCCATCTGAATGGAGTAAGTTTGTGACTGATGTCAAGCTTGTAAAAGATTTGCATACTACCAACTATGATCAGCTTCATGCATATCTTGAACAACACGAACTCCATGCAAATGAAGTCCGTATTATGCGTGAACGCAATCAAGATCCACTTGCATTAGTTGCTAACCATCAGATTACACCATCTCACTTCAATGCTTATGAATACTCATACAACAATCCTCAGTTCCAACACCAGTTTTCACCATCTTAGTGTCCTCATTATGGATCAATTCCTTCCACACAACATTACTCAACTACTTATCTATCCACACCTCTTGAAATTTCTTATCCGTTAACACAGTATTCAAATGCTTACTCATCTACCGTTCATCAAGAGGCTTGTCCACAACCACCATCTGTTCCTTAAATTGAATACATTGTCTCCACAGTTAATCAACAAACACATATGGCTGAATTTCCTCAGATAGACTCTGGTCTAGCAGTTCCCGTGTTTAAGCAAGGAGATGACCTTATTGATGCCATTAACAAAATGATGTCATTTTTGTTTATTGTCGTCACATCTCGTTTTCTATCTACTAACATTCAGCTAAGAAACTCAGCTAACCCAAGACAACAAGCAACTGTTCATGATGGACGGGTGACTGTTCAACCAGTTTAGGGGAGACAAAATTCTTTTGTTGGTACTTCGGGAACAAGGGCTAACATCTCAGGAACAGGAGGGAATTATTCAGGTCAACAAAGGGTTATAAAGTGTTTTAACTGTCAAATGGAAGGTCATATGGAAAGACAGTGCCCAAAGCCAAAGAGCAAAAGGGATGCTTCATGGTTCAAGGATAAAGTTCTATTAGTTGAAGCTCAAGGAAATGGTAAAGTTCTGAATGAGGAAGAATTGGAATTCTTGGCAGATCTTGGTATTATAGAAGGTCCAGTTACACAGTCGGTCATCACACACAATGCAGCTTATCAAGCAGATGATTTGGATGTATATGATTCTGATTGTGACGAGATCTCTACAGCCAAAGCAGTTCTTATGGCTAATTTGTCTAGTTACGGTTCAAATGTTCTCTCCGAGGTACCATACTCTGACAACACTCATAATGATATGTGATGTGTTGTCGTGTAGGGTCAATTATTTGATTATCAAGTTTTAAATTTATATTTAGCCGACAAACCTCCTATATTTTATCAGTATTTTAATTAGTCTATTTACTGGTTAAACATATGCTATGTACGTTGTCTAATGATATGGGGGTTTTCAGCATGAGAGGCTGGCACAGGTTTGGTGGAAACAAATACCAATTCAATAGACAATAAACACAAAAGAAGAAAATTAGAAGATAGAAAAGCGGGACAAGCCAAATGATAGAAAACTGTATTAGCCATATTAAATCCGGTTCACTACTGGTTTGTTTGTTTTAGTGCAATGATTTACTTATCTCGAAGCGGTATATCATTCTTAAGACTTAGGCGGGACATCATCCTAAGACCTAGACATGATTAATCCTGTCACAATTAACGCATCCGCATAAAGCATCCTTTAGTTTAATTATAATCTATCTTAGAGAATTAAAGCAGTAGTGATCCTGTTAAAACCCTAGCCCAACGGGACTTTACCCACTTATTGTTTGACGGTGTTTTATATACTGGTAGTCCACTATTCCAATCTTTATCAGTAAATTAAGAGCATGATTGCTGAAACATAAACGGGTCACCTACCGATCCAACTAAGCTTATAATTAGTGAAGCTTCTAGGTGAGATCTATAAGCTGCTTATAGGCTTTTCAAGGTTTGAAACCACTTTATATAAAATAATCAAAACACTATATCTTGAAACACAAACCCATAAATTTCATTAAAAACTTAAAAACTTTTACAAAGGAAAGGAAATACAAATAGCTTTAAAACTTAAATAAAAATTACATTAAAAGAGACTAAAAACTTAGAAAAACTACTGCTAACTACTAGATACTGATGTGAGTGAGCAAGGCTTGTATTTATAGGAGGAGATGGATGCTTCTAGGTCCTCAAAGGCGCTCCCCTCTGATTTGATCTCTGCCCTTGAATCCTTTCAATCATTGGATACTTAATTGTGGACCTTTGGATGAGATTGGAGCCACGGATTGCCCAGCGTGGCTTACTTGTGTCAGAGGCCTTGTGTTTCTTTTGGCTTGTTTTTAGTGTAAATTTCCCATCAAGGTGTGTTTGTTTTTAGCCCCGCGTGTCATTCTTTGTCAAGTGGTCTTGACCAATAAGAACCTTTGATGACGTTTCATTTGATGATATGGAACTTGGTATTTGGAATCTTTATTGCCACGTTGAATAGATGAAAGGGAGTGGAATTACCCTTTAATTTTGACTCAGAGGTGAATTGGGGGAGATGGTGAACAGTAATTCCCATCTCGCGCCCTTTTTTTTATTATACGCTGTTGTTTGGAATTGGGTATTAAACGAGTTGCATCCTGGGTCGTTGTATTAAAAGGATTGGGCCAGGGGATGTTATTTGGGCTCAGTTAAGTGGTGAAAGGTTTAATATAAGAGATTTAACGACCGTTAGTCCCAAAGTGATAAAGGACTAACGGTGTTATTGTTTTTGGCTTTTTTTGAAAATTATTTAAAAAATAAGGGTTTTTCTTGGGATTTTAAGGGTTTTGTTCGATTATGTGGTTGACCAAGGGTTTGACTTAGGTTGACATTGACCTTTTTGCTATCATAACTCACGGCTCCTCTGGGTACTCCTTTACGTTCCGTGCTTGGTTTTGTCGTTTTGGCTTCGATTTTTGTCCTTTTCTTGGATATCCGTTACCTGCACAATATAAATACAAAACATACAAATTCAATGTATTTTTGGTACTTCTAAGTCATTTAAGTCCGATTTTAGTGGTCAAAGGTATGTCTAATTAAACATATACCAGTCCTTGTGATAATTTGTACATAAACTTTATAATTAAACTTTTAACAAATAATTTATAAACTAAATATATAAATTATCCAATACTTATAACAAGTGTATTCTTGTATTCTAATATATTTTCAACATCATTTCACCATAAATTAATATAGGTTCGAATCTTAAACATATCCACAAAACAAACCCTAGGTGGTGATTAACACATAACATGATATAAAATATGAAAATAAATAATTAGAAATATTAGAGTTTAATTTTAAACCTCAATGAAGATGTAAGAAGATGCTACAAAAATCAAACCCAAGTATTTAACCTTAAATATTTCCAAGAAAATCCTAATTTCTTATGAAAACCCTAATTTCTTCTTGATATAAACCCTTGTAATATCATCACCCAAGCTTCCAAACCACCTTGATATGCCTTAGATATTATACCTAAGAACACTTGTACACTTGTATCTTTGTAAAATCAAAAACTATGGAAACCTAAATGGGATTTTTGAGCCATGGGTTTAGTATAAGAAACAAGAGAGAATTTTGCTTGGTTTACTTGAAAATGGAAAGAGTGTATGTTTATTATACTTAGGACCTTCCTTATATAGCCAAGTGGTATTGCAAATCAACCTTAAACAAACCATGTCTAGGAAGTGGTATTAGTACAAGCTTATAAGGTGTTCTCCTCCTCCCTAGGAGGAGGGAACGGCCAGAACGTAAGGGAAGGACACACGATTGGCTAATTCACAGAGAATTGCATCTTAAGGTTGTACTTGGTAGTTTATAACTAAAGTGAGGTGATATTAGTAGGGAGTTTAGGATTTATTAACTGTTGAATCCTTATAGAACCGGCCATACTACTTATTAAGTGTTAAGTGATATAATTTTTAGGTATTGGGTATAATAGTGGGTATTTGTTTGAGTATAGATAGGTATAGATGCTTCCGGGTATGCCTAAATGTATTTTATTGCGAAACGTAGACGTTTTACGTAACCAATAAAAATAAAATATGAAAAGTTATAAATTATCCTCGTAATAATTATATAACACTTGCTTGATGTAAACTTTTACTTGTTTGATTCCGTTTACGTTGAATGTTGATTTTTAGTTTACGCGATTTAACTAAACGATGAAAATTAAAAGCAAACGCGTAAATCCCTAAAAATAAATAATGGCAAGTATTGAGTCGTAAAATGACCTGAAATGAAGGATTGTTGCATTTAATATCTATGACTTCTATGTAGACTTGTATAACATTTAATGATTTTATAATTTTGAATTTTAGGTATAGCCAAATCGATTTATTGCTCAAAAACATCTGTGAGTTATTTAATGGTAAAATAGTTAGAGGTAGGGATAAGCCAGTGATTACACTTTTAGAGTACATCTGGGAGTATTGCATGAAGAGAATAGTGAATGTACAAAGTGTCATTGATAAATATACTGGTCCTTTGACCCCTACTGCAACCAAAATCATGGAATCCATCAAGAAAGAAGCTTATTTCATGAAAGTGCAATGGAATGGAGCAAATAAGTGTCAAGTTTCAGGTTTACTTGGTGATCAGTGTGTTGTAGATGTAGTGACTATGACATGTTCATGTAGGAAAATAGGAATTGACAGAGATTCCTTGTAAGCATGATGTTGCAACTTGTTGGAATATGGCTCTGAATGACCAGGCGGCGCCACCCTAGAAGCGTGGGTAAATCCTTGTTATTGGTTGACTACATGGAGGGAAACATACTCTAGCAAGGTATAACCAATTTATGGGACCAAGTACTAGGAGAAGTCCACATGTCCAACAACAATTTTACCACCTAAGCATCATGTCAAAGATAGCTGACCATGGAAGAAAAGAAAGAGGTCCAAACATGAGGATGAACCATTTGTGAAAGATGGTAAACTGAGCAGGATAGGAAGAACCATTGCATGCCAATCCTACGGAAACACTAGACACAATAAGGCAACATGCAAAAGGACAAGGTCGAAAGGCAACAACATGTAGTTATTTGAGCTTCGAGTTATAAGTGTGTCTTTGATCTAAACATCATGGAACAGTTTAAAAGGATTTTTTAATGTATGTGGCAACAATGTAGAATCCAGTGGTAGTGCATCTAGGCAAGCACAAAAAACAGAAATATGTTAGTTAGGTTCAAGATGGTTCAGGTGCGATCAGTGGTGGGTGTTAGTTATAGGTTTGTCAGTTGACTGCTGGTTGCAGCGTTGGTCTAGGTGGATGTAGGTGTGGCACTCAAGGTTCATCCCATCCTAGATGGACACAAAGGAAGAGTACAAAAGAAAGAAATTAGTCACAAAAAAAGAAACTCCATCAACCCTACAAGTCAAACCTTCTACCAGTCTCTAGTTGCCAGTGAGTGAAATAAAAATGGAATGCATGATGGAAGAAAAATGGGTGATTGTTATACAAAACAGTAAAGGTGCAGTAGGTGGTGGTACATTGTGACCGGTCTTTTCTATAATTCCAAAAAAAAACTAATCTGTTTCAGGAGAGTGTATGTCTGTAATTCAAGTCCACATAAGTGGCAAACATCAAAGTCCACATCTGTGGCAACTGTCTAAGTCCTTTTAGAGGCAAACATAAAAGTCCACTTAGGTTGCAAATGGATAATTGCACTTGTTTAGGACTGATTTAAGCTGTTTGTGGCCTATTTAACGTATTATGGAAAAAACTACTCTGTAACATGACAGGTTATACACAGTTGGTCCATGATGTGGAAACTAATTTTGCCCGTTTGCAAAACCATATAAGTAGCATGAGAGGTTATACACAGCTTGATATAGAAACCAAGTTTGCCCGTTTGGTACATATATAACAGTGAATGTTGTTTGTTACACGTGTTACTACGTTCCATAGTCCATTGAATTGGCAGATAAGTCAAAGTCATAATTTAGTTGCAAAAGCATGTCAATATCATAAGAGTTTATACACACTTGGTCCCTGATGTTATAACCGGGTTTACCCATTTGGTCCCTATTTAACCGTGATTGTTGTTTGTTACATGTGTAACTACGTTTCGTATTTCCATTGGTGGACAAAAGGGCTAGTCTCTTGGCGGGAAAATAAAGAATTGTGGTTTTCTTTACACTATTAGTCCATGAGACCCAAAATACACTATTGTACCCCCAAAGTCCACAAATACTCTTTGCAACATTCAGAACAGAGCTTAGAAACTATGCAGACCCACCATCCTTATGGAATACTTTGATCATATTCTTCTTTGTAATGTTAAGATAATGATGAGTTGATTTCTTAAGAGAAAAGACGGAAACATTATGAAGTATCAAAGTCGCTCCTACAGTAATTGCCTTGGAAAACCTTTTCTCTGTATGCACTTTGTAATGAATAGTACTGAAGATTATACCAGAAAGGTCTTTGAGTGTTACTGTAAGATCGCCAAGCGCATTCGAAGTACAAGACTTGATAATTGCAACAACTTTCTCAAGTTTCCCATTCTTGAGAAATTTCTTAACATCTCCAAAACACCCCGTCACAATCTCTCCATCAACATTGACATAGTCAATCGCGCTAAGCCATGGCGCATGCGTAAAATCGTCATCCTCACCCACATCCTCAATAACTTTTCTAATATACTCTTTTGTAGACATTACAGATTCCTCCCCACCTTCTCGAGTATCAACTAATTTACAGAGCTTGTCCGTTTGAACAATACCAGCAAGACCTGGTATTATCCTAATGGGCTTCACAACACAATTATCAACTTGATTGTTCTGAGATGAATACAGGGTTTGGGTGGTGGTGGTTATCTCAGGGACTATGTGAGGGTTGTTGCTGGGATGAACGACGGGGGTAAGTCGAAGATCGGAATCGTCTATATCAAGGGCTTGTTTACATTCATCATAAGTATCAACTTGATGGTTTTGAGATGAAATCAGTGTTTGGGTGGTGGTGGTTATCTCAGGGACTATGTTATTTATTAAAGATAGTTTAGAAGTTAGTATATTGTATATCAACATTCGATAAGGGAAAATATATTTTGAGTTACCAAGAAGATGCCAAAGTCAACAAATCCTCTTTGTTAACATTCATAACAAAGAATAGAAACTATGCAGACCACCATCTTGTGGAAAATACTTTAAACTATTTTATTTGTAATGTAAGATAATGTCCGAGTTTTTAATTGCTTAGGAGAAAATACATCAAACTTATAAAGTATCAAAGCCGCTCCATAAGGTAATTGCCTTTATAACATCTCCTCTATAAGACTTTGTTTAATGAATAGTACCTGAGATTGTACCAGAAAGGTCTCTTGGAGTGTTACATGAGATCGCTCTACCACATTCGGAGTACCAAGACTTGATAACTGCAATAACTTTCTCAATGTTTCCCATTCTTGAGAATTTCTTAACATCTCCAAAACAACCCGTCATGATCCCTCCATCAACATTGACGTAGTCACAGCACGTTTTAAACAGGACGGCGAGTAAAATCATCTTCCTCATCACATCCTCAATAACTTTTTCTAATTACTCTTGTGTAGACATTGCGGATTCCTCCCCACCTTCCCGAGTATCAACTATTTTACGAAGCTTGGTTGTTTGATCACAATACCAAGCAGGACCTGGATAAAGTATTATCCTAATAGTTCACAACACAATTATCAACTGATTGTTTTGAGATGAAAAACAGGGTTTGGGTTGGTGGTGGTTTTATCAGGGACTATGTGGGGTTGTTGCTGAGATGGTTGATGTGGGTAATTTGAAGATCAAACATCTTCTAGATCCAAGGGCTTGTTCCAAGTCTTCATATTATCATTGATGGTTTTGGAGATGAAATCATGGTTGGATGGCGGTGGTTTATCTTAGGGACTATGTGAGGATTGTTGCTGGGGGACAAGACGGCATGGGGTTAGTCGAAGAATAGGATCATCCTATATCAAGGCTTCTCTTTCCATTCATGAATTTTGGTGGTGAACTCATGCTTTTGTGGAATGAATGCAATACGCTTTACTTTGTTATAGATTACACTATTTAAATAGGGTGTAAGGTAACTATGTTTGACTTTTTTTGGCCAATTTTCTTTGTACTATTCTAAAAATTGAATAGTTTATCTATGAATTTGGTCATGTCGTTTATGGTATTCAACTATTCTAGAGGTTACTCTTTTATCTATGAATATAGTCCCCATAACGTTTTATGGTTTTCAAACTACATAGTACACATTATTTATTTGGTCCTTCCTGTTATAAAGATTCTAGCCTAAAACACGATCCGAAGGTCAGGGAGGATAAAAGAAATAATTAACCATATTATTATATGTAGAGAGAGAAAGGGAAGATGTGTGTGTTTCTAGAGAGAGAAAGAGAAACACACACACTTATGAGATACAAATGGTTATCCTCACCCCTCCATGGAAGTATGGAGGGGGTATTTATAGGCGTGTGGCACTATAACTATCATATCTTAACATTATTAGTCCTTACATGTCACGCCTTACAATATCTAATGTAATTCCGTATAAGTTGACATATTTTAAGGCTAACATACTTCCCCCAATATGTAGACATACGGAATTACTTACAATGCTCCTATCAAGTATAAATACAAACAAAATAAAGACTTCCAAAGTGCTTTCAGTGCTGAAGATGACAGATTTATCTTCTAGTCTTAATACTTGTACTCCAGCTTGGATCTTCTGTGCTTTTACTTGATCTGGAACCATTGTAGTATGCATGACTTGGATTAACTTCCCCCTAATTCATGCAACATGTCTTGAAAAGCTTTCTTCATAGACTCCTTTTTAACGAAGTTTCTGAATCAGCTTCCCCCCAAACTTTGATCCGTATCTTAAGCAGATTCTGAAACTTTGATGTAGTTCGAATGATCTTCTAACATTGACATTTAAAGTGCACAACGGAATTTGTAGAATAATCAGTCAACCACACCAACTAATGTTGCTCCTATACTGTATCATGACATTTGGTCTTGGTGAATATCCGTTCAGGGGTACATGCGAGAAATTAGCAACACTTTTCTCATGCTTGCAGAATACTTCACATAAACCATACTAAGTAAACTAGTATAAACTACTTCCCCCTTGAAGTTGACCTGATTACATTAATGTATCAAAGTACACGTATTCCCCCATTATGGTTTCAAACTCTCGGAAGCATCAACGACGTGTACGACCATATACTCGAGAAGTTCTTGTCTTAAGCAAACATCTTGAAAAGTTATGAATGACATTGAAGAACTTTGAAAGAATTTACTTTGAATGTGAAGTACCATTGACTTGTTGTAGCTTTAATTATCCCATGAGAATCGCTGATTATATCTCAACCGTTAAACTCTCTGGCTAACTTACCAACCTCGTATTCTGTCGGCTATTGCTATGACCACATGGTGAAGTAAACCTGATATACCAAACTTAAAAATGAAGTAAAATTCCCCAAATTTGTTACTTAAGCTTGCACTATTGTTGATTGAAAAATGGTGTAGAAGAAAGCCTCTAAGTACCCTATACTCCGATCACAAAGTATATGAAAAGTAAAACACCTCTTGAAAATTATCCACATCGGCTTCTACGTGTGACACTAAGTACTATAACGTCACTCCTTTAAGTGATAGTTAACCAGGTCTTCAACCAACCACCCCGACTACTAGAAACTAGATAATCTAAGTCTTAATCATAAACCATATATGTTTAAGCAAATCATCAATCGATAGATTGGGTTTGAAGAAAAGGAGTAGAAAGTAGAAGGAAGTCTCGATGATGAAATAAGTAAACGCCTTCGTGAAACCCACTTCAATCTCAAATAAGGGATACCAAATAAACTTCATGATCACTTGACATTGAAATCCAAATTCCATAGCCGTTTTGATGTTTTAGTGAATCTTTAATGATCGTTTTAGCATTAAGTGTTGTTTTTGCTTTGGTGTTGTGGAAGGTGTTAAAGTTTGGTTCTTGGCAAAAATAGGTGAAAGTGGCCTTTTATCGAAAATGCTTTATCGAATTTGGTTAATGAGAGAACCGAAATTCGAATTTAGGTTTAATTATCGAAATTGGCAGAAATAGTGTATAAATCACCTAGAGAACATGGTATAAATCGCCTAGCATAAGACATGTATAAATCACCGCCTTCAAAACACGTATAAATCGCCGCCTTCAAAACACGTATAAATCACCGGATCTAAACTCGTATAAATCGCCGCCTTCAAAACACGTATAAATCACCGGATCTAAACTCGTATAAATTGCCGCCTTCAAAAACGTATAAATCGCCGGTATAAACAGTAGTGTATAAATTGTCTCTTCAAACGTATAAATCGCTGTCTTCATACGTATAAATCTCCGTCTTCAAACTTTTCCCAAAAACAACTTTTAAAACGCCAAAAAGACACGCTTTTTAACGTTTTTGGATGATTTCTTTTGCAAAACTAAGTATAACTAAGATACTCTTAACATAAAAACACAAACTTTATGGTTTTTAACACCAAAAAAATTTCACTTTTTTTTCATGTAAAAAAATAAAAAGAAAAGCATAAAAAAAAGCAAATCACAACCAAAAAATGTTAAGAAACATGTACAAATAAGCTAGAAACATAAGAAAGAAGAAAGTCTCAATATTTTGTACAAAATAAGTGTTATCCCAAAAGATTCTAGCCTAAAACACATGATCCGGGGGTCAGGGAGGATAAAAGTAAAAGGTAGCCATATTATTAAGATGAAGAGAGAGAGGGAAGATGTGTGTGTTTCTAGAGAGAGAAAGGAAACACACACACTTATGAGATACAAATGATTATCCTCACCCCTCCATGGAAGTACGAAGGGGGTATTTAAAGTCCAAACATAACTAAACTATACTAAAAAGTTTAATCTAGTCCCTGTGTGTTTGGCTATTTATGAACTAATGTAATTCCGTATTAGTCAACATATTTTAAGGCTAACAATCTTTCCCCAATATATGGACATACGGAATTACTTACAATGTTCCTATCAAGTACAATTACAACAAAATAAAGTCTTCCAAAGCTGAAGATGTCTTCTGAGTTCTTCTGGTCTTGAAACTTGTACTCCAGCTTGGATCTCCATTATCTTTACTTGTTCTGGAACCATTGTAGTATGCATGAGTTGGATTAACTTCCCCCAATCCATGCAGCATGTCTTGAAAAGCTTTCTTCATATAATCCTTTTTGGCAAAGTTTCTGAATCAGCTTCCCCCCAAACCAACATCCCTATCTGGAGCAGATTCTGAGACTTTGATGTAGCTTCAACCATCTTTTATATGTCATTGACGTGCACAGTAGAATTTTATAGAATAAAAGCCACGCCAAGTACTACTACTTCTTGTCATTGGGTCTTGGTGAATATTCGTTCGGGGGTACATGCGAGAAATCAGCAACAATTCTTATCATGTATGCAGTATACTTCATAAACCATACTAAGTAAAGAAGTATACACTACTTCTCCCTGAAAGTTGACATGGTAACCGAAGTACACATTTTCCCCCATGATGGTTTCGAACTCTCGGAAGCATCATTGTTGTGTACGCACATATACACAAGAAGTTCGTGTCTTAAGCACAAATCTTGAGATCCAAACGAACCATTTCCCTCTTGACTTCACAAACCGTAGTAGGAGATAAAGCAAGAATGAAGAAAACTTGGTATAATCAAGATCTTGTATATGGATCTCGTTGAAGAACTTTGAGAATTTTGCTTGGACTATGAAGTACCATTGTCTTGGAATAGCACAATAATATCCTGTGAGAATTGCTAATTACATCTCAACCTTTAAACTCTCTGGCTAACTTACCAACCTCGTATTCTGTCGGCTATCGTTGTGACCACATGTTGAAGTAAATTTGATATAGCAAACTTGAAAATGAAGTAAAATCCCCTAAAATTATTACTTAAGCTTGCACTGTTGTTGATTGAAGAACGGTACAAGATTAAATCTAAAAGTACTCTATACCCAAGTCTTGAAAGTATAAGAAGTACATCACCTCTTGAAATTATCCACATTGACATCTGCGTATGACACTGAGTACTACAACGTAACTCCTTTAAGTGATAGTTATCCAGGTCTTTAACCAAATACCCCGACTCCTGGAAACTAGATAATCCAAGTCTTAATCATAGTTGTATACGTTCAAGCAAGTCATCAATCGATAGATTGGGTTTAAAGAAAATGGGTAGAAAGTAGAAGGAAGTCTCGATGATGAAATAAGTAGATGCCTTCGTGAAACCCATTTCAATCTCAAATAAGGGATATCAAATCAACTCCATGATCACTTGTCATCGTAATCCGAATCCTTAGTCATTTGTCGTTTTAGTGAATCTTATTTGAATCGTTTTAGCATTAAGTGTTGCGCTTGCTTTGGTGTTGTGGAAGGTGTTTAATTTTGGTTCGATACTGGTGTAAATTGCCCCCTTAAGTGGTATAAATTCCCCCCTTAAGTGGTATAAATTGCCCCCTTAAGTGGTATAAATCGCCCCCTAAGAGTGTATAAATCGCGGCCTTTAGGATGTATAAACCACGGCCTTCAGGATGTATAAACCGCGGCCTTTGTCGTATAATCGCCGGATTCATGCGTATAAATCGCCGTCTTCAAGCGTAAAAATCATCGTCTTCAAGCGTATAAATCGCTGGATTCAAATTTTCCAGAAAAAAAACTTCTGAATTACTTAAAAAATTACTCTTTTTGACGTTTTTACTCGATTTATTTTGTACAACCAAGTATCCTAAGGCAAGATCTACCATAAAAACACAAACTTTGTGGTTTTTAACACAAAAATTTCCGGATCAAGATTTTGTGTAAAAAGCTTATAAAGAACCATAAATCTTTTGAAATAAGCTTTAAAATCACAAACCATTTGTGCAAACGAGCTTGAAACATTAGAGAGAAGAAAGTTTCAAGCTTTTGCACAAAATAGACACCAACCAACTGTTTTGGCTTAAAAATAAGCCACGAACGGACTTAATAAGCTCTGAAAAGCTTTAATAAGCCACGAACGACACCTCAATAAGCAAAAAACAACCCAAAACGCTCCTAGGCTCTGATGCCAATTGTTATCCCAAAAGATTCTAGCCTAAAACATACGATCCGGAGGTCAGGGAGGATAAAAGTGAAAGGTAGCCATATTATTAAGATGTAGAGATAGAAAGGGAAGATGGGTGTGTTTCTTAGAGAGAAAGGAAACACACACACTTATGAGATACAAATGATTATCCTCACCCCTCCATGGAAGTATGGAAGGGGTATTTATAGTCCAAACACAACTAAACTATACTAAAAAGTCTAATCTAGTCCTTGCGTGTTTGGCTATTTATGAACTAATGTAATTCCGTATTAGTCAACTTATTTTAAGGCTAACAATAAGCAACATCCAAACACCTTCGTGGCTTTTGGCTTAAAAATAAGCCATGAAAAGGCTTATATAAGCCACGAACACCACTAAATAGGCAACCCACAAACACAAAACACTCCTAGGCTCTGATGCCAATTGTTACCCATAAAGATTCTAGCCTAAAACATAATCCGAAGGTCGGGGAGGATAAAAGAAATAAGTAGCCATATTATTAGATGTAGAGAGAGAAAGGGAAGATGTGTGTGTTTCTAGAGAGAGAAAGAGAAACACACACACTTATGAGATACAAATGGTTATCCTCACCCCTCCATGGAAGTATAGAGGGGGTATTTATAGGCGTGTGCCACTATAACTATCCTATCTTGACATTATTAGTCCTTACATGTCACGCCTTACAATATCTAATGTAATTCCGTATAAGTTGACATATTTTAAGGCTAACATTTCCCGTTTACCCGCCCATATTTTCTACAGCCGTTCACATAAATAGAGAAAAACCTAACACTACCTTACAAGCGATTTTCATCTAAATACTTACACTTTCACTTGGTTTCCAGACAATTGTGAAAAAACTAATGACACCATAATATCTTCACATGGCTAACAATGAAACTTACACCTGTTCACCAAGTGAAGTATGTTTATCAGACTCTGACAGTGAGTTACTGATACCAACTCCATAGTTTGATGAGTCCAAGAATGAAAAAAGGGCAAAAGGGTGAAGAGAAGAATTCAAATGGAAAAGATCCTTATTTTAGATTGACCTTACGTTCGGCATTAATGTCTTTGATTTAAACAAAGGCACTGAGGTAATGAAACACAAGGTTAGCCAGGAACACGTATGTGAAGAAGAGGTGCCTTTGTACAACAACATAGGAAAATAAAGTGGTGATCTTGTAGAGATGCCAAGTGAAGCAGTGGAACAAGGGATGGATGATGATGTGCCTGATGAGATTAATGGTGCTAAGTGTGAACAAGTTCCAAACCATGTTGTTAAGAAAGATAACCTTGAAGTTCTAGTTTGTAAACTGGTTAAAACCATTGTGGTGATGAACTAGTGGACACAAGAAGACCACTAAAGAGGAAAAGGGTGTATGCTGAATAGATGGATGATGCATTTACTGAATACGAACGTCAATGAAAAGAATGGGTCATTTATGTGTTATATTCTATTATTAATGTTTTGGATCTTAAATAACCCTTGTATGTATTTCTTGTAATTTTTTATTGTATGTATATGTGTTATGTTAAAGGGAATTAAGTTATGCAACTTGTTTCTGTTATTTTGTCTCTAAGGTAACAACCTTGGTCAAACAGAGTAGTGGTAAAAAGTGTAATTTATACATAAAACAACTACAATACCAACAAGACATTATAGTGAAATGATTCATTTATTAATAATCAAACTTTGAATCATACATTCATCAAAAAACATATGTTAACAAAAAATGACCCATAAGTAAAAGAGATACCCCCCCCCCAGCCAACCTTCTATAGTTTACAGAGATTTATAAAAGTCAAACCCCTTTATGGCCTAAAGGTGCAACTGTAAAGCTATCGTCCTCATCTCTATCGCCTTGATCAGATCATCCTTCTGCAGACCCATGAGTTCCTCCCTTGTCTTATAGGCCATCACATTTGTCGACAAACGTTGTTCAAGCTCTTGTATAAATGAACAGATATCATTTATACTATCAATCAACTGCCTCGTTAAATTGTTAATTTCAGTTGCTAGCTGAACCTCCCTCTGCATCTTCATATCGAAATAGACGAGCAGTTGATCTTTAAGCTTGGTTGAATTTGCTAAGAGCATGAGTTCTTCCAAATGCACAAACCCATGGTCAGCAGCCATTGAAAAAGTTTTATTTTAGGATAGTGAAAGGTGTTTAGTAAGTTAAGGAATGTATGTGTGTGTTTTGGATTTGGGAATGAAATGGGTTTATACTTAGTACTGCCAAGCCAAATATTTTGTACTGCTTAAGATACAACTGCCAGTACTAACTAGTTAGTACTGCTATAGTAAGTTAGTACTGCCAGTACTAACTTAACACTGCTGAAAGACTTAAGACTGCTGCATGAAGATTAAAGACTACTAAAGAGATAAAGACGTATGAAGTGATATGTATTGACTTATTCAGAGTATATTCTATATAGTTAGAAAGATATGCGTATAAGATTAGAATTATAGAAGATTTGTAGCTATCTTGTAAAGGACTCCTTAGTGTATAAAAGGAGATCCTAGGTTATGATGTTAGGTGTGATTCATAGAGTTGCATGCATTGCTTCAAGGATGTAAATCCTAGTACTACACAGAGTACTCGTATTATTGATAATAATATTGAAGCTTTTCAATTATATCATTGTTCATACATTTACTGTTTCATTAATATTCTTCTAAGTATTAAAGAGTATATTCCGCATACTCTTTAGTATTCACAAAGTTTCTAACATAGTTGTTTTGGATTTATCCAAAGTAACTTAACCTTTGCAAGCTAAGGGATAGATCTTAAGTTGAGATCAACAAGTGGTATCAGAGCTTGTGTTCTAAAACTTTGATCTAGAAGAAACTAACAAGAAAAACTCTTTACTTACAAGGAAGAGATGGATCTAGAAACTGCTCAAACCACTATTATTTCAAAGTTGCCCATTCTCAAATAGGGTGATTATGATATGTGGAAGCTAAGGATTGAGCAATACTTTCAAGTACAAGACTATGCTCTATGGGATGTCATAGAGAATAGAAACTCATTCAAACCAATAGCTTAAACAACAACAAATGCTGAAGGTACCTCAACTACACTAACACCAGGTACTATAACTGCTGATGAAAAGGTTTAAAAGAAGAATGATGTGAAGGCAAAAAGTATGTTACTGATAGAACTTCCTAATGAACATTTGATGACATTTAATCAGTACAAGGATGCTAAGACTTTGTTTGTTGCTATAGAAACAAGATTTGGTGGTAATGAAGCCACAAAGAAGACTCAGAAGACTCTTCTAAAGCAAATGTATGAGAACTTTACTGCTCCAAGCATAGAGTCTCTTGACTCTATTTTTAACAGGCTTCAGAAGATTGTAAGTCAGCTGGCTATCTTGGGTGAAAATATTTCACAAGAAGATCTCAATTTGAAATTTTTGAGAAGTCTGCCTTCTGAGTGGAATACTCATGTTGTGGTCTGGAGGAATAAACTTGATCTAGACACAATGAGCTTTGATGATCTCTACAACAATTTTAAGATTGTTGAACAAGAGGTTAAAGGAACTACAAACTCAAGCTCAAGCTCAAGTTCTCAGAACATGGCATTTGTGTCATCTCCTGGCAGTACTAATGATATTAATACTGCTTATGGAGTTAATACTAATAACACTCAAGTCAGTCCTGCTAGAACTCAAGTTAGCACTACTGGTACTCAAGTTAGTACTGCTAACTTAAGTGATGCCACTATTTATGCATTTTTGGCCAATCAACCAAACGGGTCTCAACTTATACATGAGGACCTTAAACAAATCCATGAAGATGAATTAGAAGAGATGGATTTGAAGTGACAGTTAGCATTACTAAGCATACAGACAAGAAGGTTTTTCCAAAACACTAGTAGAAAGATTACTATCAATAGAAGTGACACAGCTGGGTATGACAAGTCCAAGGTGGAGTGTTTCAACTGCCACAAGTTAGGACACTTTGCAAGGGAATGTAGAGGATCTAGAAATCAAGATAGTAGGAACAGGAATCAAGACAGCTCTAGAAGGACTGTAAATGTGGAAGACACTTCTTCCAAAGCCATGTTGGCTATTGATGGAGCTGGTTTTGACTGGAGCTATATGACAGATGATGGAGTCCCTACAAATATGGCTCTTATGGCTTTTTCTGACTCTGAGGTACATAATGACAAAACTTTTTCAAAAACCTGTCTAAAAAGCTTTGAAACTCTTATAACTAAACTTAATGATTTAAGAATAGAGTTTAACAAATCTGAGTTCAATTTAGCTACTTATAAAAGAGGATTAGCATCTGTAGAAGAGCAACTTGTCTTTTATAAAAAGAATGAGGTTATTTTTTGTGAGAAACTTGCTGTTCTAAAAAGAGATATCTCATACAAAGACTCAGAAATCAGTATGCTTAAAAGTGAGTTAGAAAAGCTTAAGCAAGAAAAAGAAAGCAATCAACTTAAAATTGAAAAATTTTGATAATGCTTCTAAGAGTCTAGACAAATTAATAGGGAGTCAAATAACTGATAATAGTAGAAAGGGTGTGGTGTTTGGAAGCTATAATGTTGTTCCACCATCCCATACAAGGTTATTTTCACCCCCAAAGCTTGATTTGTCCAACTCTGGTCTAGAGGAGTTCACGGACTTAAGACTAGTAAGAGTGTTAGTGAAGATGTTTCTAATGAGGTTAGGAAATCTCTTGATGCCCCATTGGTTG